>BRDA01003926.1:0-10490 GCA_036984385.1 Crenuchus spilurus
ATGGGCCACAATCCCTGCTGCAGTGTGTGCAAACCTGGTGAACAACTACAGGAAACGTTTGACCTCTGTAATTGCAAACAAAGGCTAATATTAATATTGATTTTCACAGGTGTTCAAGTACTTATTTGCAGAAGTAACACACAATTAAATTATTAAAAATCATACATTGTGATTTCCGGATTTTTTCTTTTAGATTATGTCTCTCACAGTGGACATGCACCTAAGATGACAATTTCAGACCCCTCAATGATTTCTAAGTGGGAGAACTTGCAAATTCGCTTATACTTATATTCTTACTTATAATTCTTATTTTACTCGCTGTATATTCTGTGAAGTTCTGTATAAGAATTAATATTATCTAACCGTGCGCCCCACAGCTGATTGAGGATGACCACAGCGGCTCGTCCGACGTTTGAGCCAGCCCGAGGTGGGCGGGGTAAAGGAGAGGGTGATCTGAGTGCGCTCTCTAAACAGTATTCAAGCAGAGACCTGCCTGGACACACAAAGATCAAATACAGGTGAGCTCAAACCCACAGCATTTGACTGACCGGTATGTAAACATGACACACAAAGTAATGAGAAAAAAAAGACTAAATAAAAAGGTAAGCATACAGTTCATTCTCACAGTTGAGCTGAGATTTGTGTGTCTGCTGTAGGTTTTAAAGACACTGGGACACTGTTGTTTTCTGGACCATTTATTCACATGTGAAAGCTGTTCTGGAGCCTGGAATCCCTCACTTGTCCTTCTGAAATCACTGCTGTGGAGTTCTGTTCAGGAGAACCGAGCTCGGTCTCTGTGGGATTTGTTTAGCTTATTACATCACTTTCCTTTTTGTTTGGTGATAACCTGCAGTATGAGCAGGTTTGTGATGTAGCTGAGACTCATTGTTTTCTAGGTTTGTTGTGATGCAGCACTTCCACCTGTGTTCCTGCCAGGTGAAGATTTGAGATGTGGAGGAGGTTCCTGGTTTACACCTTCATTAGTGTCTGAACTCTCACTAAAGGAAGACGAGATGTCTTCATAAACATCATGAATGTTATTAGTTAAACACAGTGTGTGTGTGTGTCTGTCTGTCTGTCTGTCTCAGACAGCCCACTCAGGATGCCCCTGAGGAGATCAGAAACCGCGACTTCAGGAGAGAGCTGGAGGAGAGAGAGAGAGTTGCAGTAAAGAGCAGAGAGAGAGGAGCAAGGGGTGAGAGACTGTGTGTGTGTGTGTGTGTGTGTGTGTGTCTCTGTCTGTCTGTCTGTCTGTACGAGTTAGGGGTGTGTATTATTATGTATTGACCTGAAGGTGGCACTGCAGGTCTATGGATTTTGTAAAGTTATAATCAAGTATAGTTAACTATGTTTTATATGTAATCTGTAGTGAGTAAAATGTAATATTTAATGAGTGTGTGTACATAAAATTGTTTTCTCATGCAGAACATACAACCTCCTCCTCTTCTTCCTCATCTTCATCCTCCAAACGGCCGAGACTCGATCAGATTCCTGCAGCTAACCTCGACGCAGATGATCCACTGACCGATGTACATGACTCTGTGTATCTCTCTCTCTCTCTGTCTCTCTGTCTCTCCCTCTGTCTCTCTCTATATATAGATATAGAGAGAGAGATAGAGATATATAGAGAGAGATAGAGAGAGATAGAGATATATATATATATATAGATAGATAGAGAGATAGATAGATAGATAGAGAGATAGAGAGATAGAGAGATAGAGAGATAGATAGATAGATAGATAGATAGATATATATAGAGAGATAGAGATAGATAGATAGATATATATAGAGAGATAGAGATATATATATATATATATATATAGAGAGATAGAGATATATATATATATATATAGAGATAGATATATAGATATAGATATCACTGTGTCTATTTCAGTTTCTCTCTCTGTTTCTCTCTATTTCTCTTTCACTGTGTATCTTTTTCTCTAAACTGATGCCGAGACAATGTTAATATTTATTTGATGAATCAAAACCTGTCAAATTCAGATCTTAATGAAGTCTCAAAATACCACTGTATTGTCATTTATTCATGTATCTGTGTGTGTTAGGATGAAGATGATTCAGAGTCTGACTCTGACAGTGATGATGATACCGCCGCCCTGCTGGCTGAGCTGGAGAAAATAAAAAAAGAACGAGCAGAGGAACAGGAGAGAAAGGTGAGTGTCAACGACCAGTCAGAGCACTCGATAAACACACATTGTTCATTCAGAACAGTCATGACATTTTAACCAGTCAGAATGCTCATAGCCAATTCAACTCCACCCATTAAGCCTACAATGGTTTAGATGATTTTCACACTGAATGTTTTCAGTCTATAAGGCTTTGATTTAGACACAATACAGAGCAGCCAATTACAGCAGAAGTCATTTACATATCGGTCTTGAAGACACAGTAAGAAAAACTTTTTTTTGTAAGAAGTAATTATGTATGTGATCATGTAAACCTCTGTGTATGTGTGTGTGTGTGTATATGTAGGAGAGAGAGCAGAAGGCAGAAGAGGAGCGGATCCGAATGGAGAACATTCTGAGTGGGAACCCACTCCTGAACCTTGCAGGACAACAACACACACCCAACCCAACCAGCTTCAGTGTTAAACGCAGGTATACACACGCACACACAACACAAAAAAAACAGCTTCATTGTTAAATGCAGGTACAGACACTTGCGTTTACATTTGAGGCATTTAGCAGATGCCCCAGAGTGACGTACAAAAGTGCTTTGCTGTTTACCACAGAAGGATCCCTAGCTATTTAGTGTAGGATAGAATCCAGAAGATACCTCAAGTTTAGATGCTGCCAAAAACAAAAGTCTGTATTTAATGCCTAGATACACAACACTCATTCAACAAACATTGATGCTTATATACACAATACGCAACATACATTTTAATGATATTAAAGTCATGACCATAAAGACATTAGTATTGTCAGAAGCCTTTAGTGAGAACAGGATGAGAACTCTTGGAACAGATGGATCTTCAGTTGTCGTTTGAAGACAGCAAGTGATTCTGGTATTTGGATGGCAGGGGAAGTACATTCCAACATTTAGGTGCAAGGGCAAAGAAAACTCTGGATGCTTGTCTTCCATGCTTCTTGAAGAACAGGGGGTTAAACCGAGAATGTGCTTGAAGCTCTTGTAGCAGATCGAGTTTTGACCATTGCCATCAAGTATAGAAGAGATGACCCATTTTTGGCTTTGTAGGCCAACATCAGAATTTTGAATCTGATACAGGTAGCTACAGGCAGCCTGTAAAGAGAACAGCAGAGGAGTTACATGACTGTATTTCAGAACATTGATGACGAGTCATGCCGGTGCATTCTGGGTCAGTTGCAGGGGCCTAATTGCACACACAGGGAGACCAGCCAGGTGAGAGTTGCAGTAGTCAAGTTGAGAAATGACAAGGGACTGAACAAGCACCTGTGTGGCCTCTATGAAGAGAAAACATTTTCTGGATGTTGTGGAGGAGAAATCTGCAGGACAAAGTCAGGTTTGCAACATGAGTCGAAAACGATAGTTTGCCATCCATAATTACACAAAGACCTCATGCTTCTGGAGACATGGTTACCATTGAGTTCTCAAAGGTGATGGCAAAAGCATGGTGAAGACCAGGAGTTCTACAGCAGTATGGAATGTACAGCAGTTCTGTCTTTCTAAAGCTGAGTTTCACACAAAGTAGCTTAATTGTTAAATGCAGGTCTGTATTTGATGTTTAGTCTTTTAATCTCAGTAGAAACATTCTGTTTGTGTGTGTGTGTGTGTGTGTGTTACAGGTGGGATGATGATGTGGTGTTTAAGAACTGCGCTAAAGGAGTGGATGAATCTCGTAAAGAGAAACGCTTCATTAACGATACTCTGCGCTCTGAATTCCACAAAAAGTTTATGGAGAAATATGTTAAGTAGAGCTAAATGGACTTACGTAGAGTTTAGAATTCTTAGTTTTATGGATGTATCTGCTGTCACTGTTTTCTGTTTTATGGATTTATCTCCTGTGTTTAATTAAAGGTTACTTTGTTTATTAATTGTTTATTGTTTGTTTATTAGTTGAGTATTTGTTGAATTATGTAATGCTGGAAGGGGCATGGCTTACTGTTATTCAGACCTATTACTATACTATAAATCCCACCACTCAGAATTCTGCTTTTTTTGTTCACTCTAAAGGTTCTCCTGTGGTTCTGGCAGAGATGATGGTGTTCTGCTGATCTGAACATTAAACACATTTAAACTCATTTAATAACCAAATTATTAATAAAAAAAAACAGACTAAGCTGCTGGAGATACACAGCAGTATGTTCAGCACAACAGTGTTATTGTTTAAACAAATGTTTCTTTATCAGGAGTACAAACACATTTACTGAGTATCTGTAAATATTTAAAAAGTAATAAAAATGTTATAAATATATAATAACTTCATTCTGCAACTTTTTCAGCCAGTTGTAGCCAAGGTCATTTACATTTTTCAATATGAAAGGTCCAATTACAGAAGCAGGCTCACCTGAGATTGTTAGAAAATAATCATAAAGCATACCAACCGTCAGGGACGTTTCTACATTAGGGGCAGGTGGGGCCTGGACCCACCAGATGTTGCTGAGAAGCAGTGTGTGACATGATCAATAAATTTGTTTACATTTTTTAAATTAAAATATAATTTTCTAACATTGTTGTGTATTTGACTTATGAAAATGGCAGTAGTTGTCAATACATTTAAAATATTCCTGTATGTGTTGTATAAGGTCAGTACTTTCAGCAGTCTTCATTTAGTTACAGGGTATGGGGCCGGCCCTTCAACGTCCGTTTATACAAGTGAGCAGTAGAAAAAACTATGCCCATGGGCAAAATACTTTCAATAATGAGCTGCGGGAGCTTATGTGAATATTGTATACAGTATCCGCGTTACTACACAGCTTGCCACTCAAAAACATCACAGTAACTGTTGGCCACTGCTAGAGAGGCAATATAATGAATCACATCGACAGTTGAATCAAAGTTAACAGATAACACACAGATGGTCATCTTGCCTCAGAAAATTGTTTATTTCTTCAATTAATGACTGGAATAGATGGTATTTAAGTTCCTTTGGTCACAATAACCAAAGTAAAGGTAACGGAATATCACTGGTAAGTCAGTCTCCTGACAGGGGATGCATCTCACGTGGGGGTGCTGAATTTGGCACAACACTAGATTATTATTTCTGAAATTTCATTGATGAGGTGCATTTGTGGTTGAATTAATTGAGCGAGTAGGTTTGTGTATAGTTTCACTGACGAGTGGGATGCTGCCCACAGAATTGATTGTGCCCCACCTGGTTTTCTATCCTAGAGACTCTACTGCTAACTGCTATAGTTTATTCAGGTCAAGCTGTGAAAAGTCTCCTACTGGGTCTGTAAACACACACTGATCCAATTTATCAGCCAGTATTAAAAGCTAAAACTGAGCTGAGGCGAAGAAGCTGACAGTACCGTTATAATACAAAACAATTATTCATTAGATTCATTAATCAGAACTTTGGCAACAGAGGATTGTGGGAGAATTCCGCAGAGCTTGTCCTCCTTTGTGTGTTCAGGTGTGTTAGAGCGTGGACAGGACAACCTGCCACACCGGCCAGGAGAACCCAACCCACCAGTTACTCACACACATGCTCGTACACATTCACACACGCAATCACAGTCTTGTTTCAAATGTTTTTAATGAGAAGCCAAAAGTATATATATATATATAAAAAAATACCATCATTGACTCATGCAATGCTTCCTATATTTTGTATTATATATAAGGCCAAGTAAAAAAAAAAGAATTGATCATCCCCGCCCGACCCTCTAAAAAGCACCCGACCTTTTTTTTTTTTTTTTTAACACAAAAAAACGCGCCAAACACTCTAGTCTGGCCTAGAATCATTCAAATTTCGCATGCTTCCAATGACGTGATCCCAAATCAATTCTGCACATGTGCAGTACACTTCCTAGTGGCTGTCAATACAAATGGCCGGTCGTTTTTGTGATGCAAATCATGGCTTTTGTAGTGGCCAGCATCGTAAAAACACTGCAGTCGGCCAATAAAATTCGTTTCATTTCCCTGTTATCTAATGAAATAAAATACAGTGGATTATTTTAACTAACTAACTAATAATTATTATCGCAGCGTGCGCACAGACTCACACAGAGAAGCAGACAGAGGGCCGGTTGTATAAATAAGACAGAATAACTTTACCAGAGCCCGAAATAAACAATTACTTGTTTAGTTTTGAAATAAAAGTATCAAGTGTGTGTGTGTGTGTGTGTGTGTGTGTGTGTGTGTGTCTTTCTGTGAAACTGGTGCTGTGTTTTGCTGACAATTATTTTCGTGGCTTTGCCCTGAAGATGCCAACGCATAAAACAAGATCTAAAATGAAAAAATAAATACATTCTCTCTGTGAGTTTCGCTTGATTTTAAAATATAATATAGTATTCTGAGTGTCTTTCTGTGAAACTGGCTTCCCTCACTTTGCCTTGGACAGTTTATCATGTAATTAGCATATCAATAGGACGCTAATCGTCTCCCAGCAGTGTGGCGGGCCAAGTGGGGGATTTTCCCCTGACGAGAAGTTTCGTTGCATTCGCGCTTCCAGTGATAAGTTTTCAACATCATTTTAATATTCACTACATACTGTAGCGTCAGAGAAGAGAATAAAGAAAAAGGATGACACATTTGCTTACTAAATGCTCTTTTACTGCTCTTTTAGTAAAAAGGAAAGTGCAGTAGCAAACACTCACTGCTTTACAACATGAAAGTACGACCAGACTAACTAAATGGACTAAGACACACATTAACGGTAACTTAACTAAAACACACTAAAATAACTCATAGAGACTAGACTACAACTAACAATCATTACACATACAAAAATCCCCTCTTAAAGACCCCAAATAATTACAAAACAGACCCCATAAACACACAAGGAACTTTATGCAAATACCGTACGACACGCAGCCATCTGATTGGCCGACACCACCAAGAGCCGCCACAATACTTTTCTATCATCAATCAAAAAAAAAAAAAAAAAAAAAAAAAAACACCTCCCCCCCGACCCAAAATTTTGGTGAAAAAGGATGATCACCAATTTTTTTTTTTACTTGGCCTAACAAGGTGCGCACAAACAAATGAAAAAAGAAAATAAGAAAAATAAGAAAATAAATAAATAACTAAATAATATATATATATACATACATACACATACATACACATATACATACATACATACCAGTGGCGGATGCTGGTCTTTCAAGGAGGGGAAGCTTAATTTTGGGCTACATCATAAAATGTGTCGGTTTATTTATACGTAAATTCTACCCTCCATTCCTTTTCAAGAAAATGATCTGTGATCCTGTCGTACCAACAAGGCGTCTTTTCCAGGGACTTGACTAGTGTCCTCTCAATGGCCAGCAGAGCTAGGCTGCTTAAACAGCCTTGGCTCATGGTGTAGCGGGTGTAAGACTTGAGCCGCTTTAAACAGGAGAAGCTCTTTGCACCTGCTAGCTCGCTAGCTGGGACTGGCGCGAGGCTAGTGTGAAGTGTGTCCACCTGTGAGTGCTTTGTGATGGAGGAGAGGCTCAGCAGCACCTGCTGGCCAGAAACTTTGATAGAAGTCAGAAGGAGTGATAGAAGTCAGTCTCCAAACACAAGCAGCTACAAAAAAACACCAGAAATAGAAGCTCGATTTGTTGCTAGTCGTTTTTAACAAAGAAAATGCTGCTAAGATGATTAGGAAAGTCTTCGGTTCAACTCGGAACAGAATGAAAATCTTAAAAATGCTCCCAAGGATGTTTACACCAAAAGATCGCTGATTTGCTCATTTAGCTGTCAATCAAAAAGGGATTCAGCCTCAGACACATCATCCAATCATCATGCAGTAGCTGAGCGTCCGGGCCAGCCGAGGCCAGCCCACTGCCCCATAGACTAGGGTGACCAAATTTTCATTTGGAAAAACCAGGACACCTTGGGGAGGGGGGGCTTACACTCACTTAACATAGGCGCACGTAAACCTACAATAGCATGATATTTACAGTTGGTTTATTAAAAATGCTTTTCAGTAAAAGTCAACAACAAAAACTAAACATCCCTCACTTAACAACAAAAGTTAAAAATAACTCTCAACTCCAAATAACACATGATACTCAGTTACCCTCAGTAATGAACGAAATATTGTCTGTTCTGTAGGCTATTGGGAAAAAATAAATTAACAAATGACACACAATAACAATAACACACTGTGCACAAGGCTTCCCATTTGTCTCGAGCTGGTCTGAAAGCAGGGAAACTCTTTTGTAAATCGTCGGTAAACATACACTTGAGCTTCGGCATGTTGCTTGCGTACTGACAGTCATGCCGTCTACATTCTGATTAAGAACTGGGCTGCCCTGACTGACGCGGCTCAGGGATTACGTCACATGCAGCGCTGTGAGCAGTGCCCTAGTGCCTGTACATTAAAATTTTAATGGTCCAATGAAGGTAGGGTTGCCACCTTTCATATATTGAAATAAAGAACACCCATGGCACGGTGTGTGTGTGTGTGGGTGTGTGTGTGGGGGGTCTGTAATATAAACATATATATATATATATATAACCAACAGTTTTGCACTTATTTTTGGAATGTGTGGTCAGTAGATCTAATTTACATAAAATTACACCTAGAATGATACATATTATAGACTTAGACCTATAAGATCTGTTACTAATTTCTGATTGGCTGTTTGCTGTGAATTCTGAGAAGCGTATTCTCCACTAAACGGAAGAAAGACAATCAGAGAGTTCTGCCTGAATCTTGCTCTGTTTAAAAAGTGTGCATTGGCATTTGGCAGTGAAACAGATGAAGTGACAGCGGGGTCAGCCAATCACAGATTAGCAACAAACGGCTGAACTAATTAGTGAGATTGTAGGCGGGCTTCAGATTGAGCAGCCCCGCTGGATCCTAGTGTTTTGACTCGTCTCCATTTAATATAACGTGACAGTATCTTTGGAGGGCGCTCTCTCAGTTCAGTCGCATTTCTCCCCTTTGATGAAAATACGGAACAAATCGCGTCTCGAATCGGCTCAATACGGAACATGACTTTTAGTTCACAAATAAAGAACGATTCCGTATTTTACGGGACAGATGGCAACCCTAAATGAAGGTAATTTAAAAACCAGGACATTTCCTCACTTTAAAAAAAAAAACCGGGACGCCCGGGACAGGACGTGAAATACGGACATGCCCCGGGAAATACGGACGTTTGGTCACCCTACCATAGACCCCCAGAGACGCTGAGCGTCTGATGGGCGGGACAAAGCCCAGCGTTTATCCAATGACTCGTCTCGTTTCACTGCACGCTTTGCTTTGCCATTGAACTCTGTGGACGCTGAGCGTCCACCCTGTTTAAAGCACTGTGAAGCTGTGGGAATGAGTGAGAGGAAAGCCGCGTCGTTACCAGTGATAAGAAGCTGATTCTGAACAAAAGTTGAGCGCGTTGTAGCGCATATTTAGTCAATGACATGTACACACAACAGTATATTATTCATCACTTATTTTTTGACATTTTAGGGGAAGCTGAGCTTCCCTTGCAGTCTTAGAGCAATCGCCTCTGATACATACATATACACATACATATACATACATACACAAGAGTAACTAGATAAATACCTTATTAAATTAAATAAACAAAAACTCCCTCCCTCACCCATCCCGTCCCACCCACCCAGTGCTACTCTGACTGTCTTACATCTTGTTTCAGAATTGGTTGCCACATCATGTTGAACTCTTCCAACCTATCATTAAGAGAGTAACGAATCTTTTCAAGGTGTAAAGTATCAGTCAGTGCCATTAACCATGATTTGAAAGTAGGTGTGTCTGTTTTTTTCCAATGGAGAAGAACAAGTTTTTTCCCCACAGAGGAGACCATAGGATAGGAGGTAGTGCTACCTATTCTGTAAGTTCCCAATATTCTCTGATGTCTAGTATAATCAAGAGTGGATCTGGTCGTAATGTAGTCTTGAAGATCTTTGAGAAAAAAGAAAACACTGCTATCCAGAAGCTTTCTAGTTTGGGGCACAGCATGTAACTGTGAAGTAATCACAGTCTTATACACACTCACATATTCTCTATGTTCTCATTTACTGCATGTGTGGTTTATCAGTAAGCTTAGCCACTAAGGTTACTGGGGCTCTAAGGCTAATGTAGCTAATAAGCTAGCATAGTTCACACTCAGCCTGAGCCTGCAGGTATCTCAGGTGTCACTGCTTATACACTGTTTATACACTAGAAGTCCCAGAGAAGGGTCATTTAACATTTCTACCTTTGGAACCCAGAGACAGGTCGAGTGACCTGCAGGATTTTAGCTAACATCCTATAATCAGCTGTGAACAGGCGCTTTGTTAGGCCAAGTAAAAAAAAAAATTGGTGATCATCCTTTTTCACCAAAATTTTGGGTCGGGGGGGAGGTGTTTTTTTTTTTTTTTTTTTTTTT
>BRDA01003928.1:680-17646 GCA_036984385.1 Crenuchus spilurus
AATATTAAACTAATGATCCATCAGCTCTAAACTGTGTAGCTGCTCTTCTAGTCATACATACAGAGAATAAAGACACTGATGAGCCCTATTCACACCATCACACACTGAACACAGTCACACTGAACGCAGTCACACTGAACAGAGTAACACTGAACACAGTCACACTGAACACAGTAACACTGAACAGTAACACTGAACAAAATCACACTGAACACAGTCACACTGAACACAGTCACACTGAACAAAATCACACTGAACACAGTCACACTGAACAAAATCACACTGAACACAGTCACACTGAACGCAGTCACACTGAACGCAGTCACACTGAACACAGTCACACTGAACAGTCACACAACAAAATCACACTGAACGCAGTCACACTGAACACAGTCACACTGAACAGTCACACAACAAAATCACACTGAATGCAGTCACACTGAACACAGTCACACTGAACAGTCACACTGAATACAATCACACTGAACACTGTCATGCTGAACGCAGTCACACAACACAGTCACACTGAATACAGTCTCACTGAACGCAGTCACACTGAACAAAGTCACGCTGAACAAAATCACACTGAACAGTCATACTGAACGCAGTCACACTGAACACAGTCACACTGAACACAGTAACACTGAATGCAATAACACTGAACAGTCACACTGAACAAAATCACACTGAACACAGTAACACTGAACGCAGTCACACTGAAAGCAGTCACACTGAACACAGTAACACTGAATGCAATAACACTGAACACAGTCACACTGAACAAAATCACACTGAACACAGTAACACTGAACACAATCACACTGAACACAGTAACACTGAACAAAATCACACTGAACACAGTCACACTGAACGCAGTCACACTGAATCACTGAATACAGTCACACTGAACAGTCACACTGAACACAGTAACACTGAACACAGTCACACTGAAGGCAGTCACACAACACAGTAACACTGAATGCAGTCACACTGAACAGTCACACTGAATATAATCACACTGAACACTGTCATGCTGAACGCAGTCACACAACACAGTCACACTGAATACAGTCACACTGAACAGTCACCCTGAACAAAATCACAATGAACACAGTCACACTGAACGCAGTCACACTGAACGCAGTCACACTGAACAAAGTCACGCTGAACAAAGTCACGCTGAACAAAGTCACGCTGAACGCAGTCACGCTGAACGCAGTCACGCTGAACGCCGTCACACTGAACGCAGTCACACTGAACAAAATCACACTGAACAGTCACACTGAACACAGTCACACTGAATGCAGTCACACTGAACGCAGTCAAACTGAACAAAATCACACTGAACAGTTATACTGAATAAAGTCACACTGAACAGTCACACTGAACAAAGTCACGCTGAACAAAGTCACACTGAACACAGTCACACTGAACACAGTCACACTGATCGCAGTCACACTGAACGCAGTCACACTGAACGCAGTCACACTGAACAAAGTAACACTGAACAAAATCACACTGAACGCAGTCACACTGAACAAAGTAACACTGAACAAAGTAACACTGAACATAGTCACACTGAACACAGTCACACTGAACAGTTATTTTGAACACAGCTGAACAGTGAGAGAGATAGAGAGATACAGAGTAAACGCCCAGCTGAATGTGTCAGCACTGTGTGTGTGTGTGTGTGTGTGTGTTGCAGAGTGCTTAGGTAAACTCCTGCAGGATTAGTGGCCTAGTTAGCACTGACACTAAAGAGGATTAGCCTTGCAGAGGGGCCACTGAGTGTCCTTCAGAGAGGTGTCAGTGGTGGGAGCCTCAGGACAGTCAGGAGTCCTGCTGCAGTCACTCAAACAATAGTTTCAGTATCCAGCCCAAAAGGTCTGCATGCAGCAGCTCCCACAGTCAGTGCTTTCTGAGATACTACCTCCACCACCTTCAGCTGGTACCCTGTTATCATGTACATCAGTCACCTCACGTCCTTTGTCCATGATGATGACATCATCATGGTCATAATGTTCTGTTATGACTGTGTGTATGTATTAGGACAGCTGTCATAACACAAAAACACAAATATTATGACATCTTTAGCTTTTTCTAGACGCTCAGGTGACTTCTACAGTTTTAGGTTAAACTGATATTTTATCAGTTCTCTGTAAAGCTTGTCCAACCTAGCAACAGTAACTATGACAGAGCACAATTGTGGGTGGAGCCTGAAGAGAAGTTAAAAATTATTGGGAGAATTTTGGATCGTGTGGAAGCCACATTTCCTGCCCTGTACTGTGCACTACACAGAGCATTACCTGGATCAGGTGTGCTAGAGCACGACTAGAGCTAAAGTCTGCGGGGCATGCAGGACCACGATGGTTCTGTGCTGATGTAGAGAGTCCTGAGCCGGCTGAGGTTCTGTTGGGAAGAAGGCGGCTGTCTAACAGACAGGACTTTCAGAGATTTTTCTTTTGAAGGACTTGTTTGGTCTCGGTCTCTGCGTCCACTCAGACATTTTCAGATGCAGTTCAGCGACCTGAGACGGCGGCTGTCCTTCAGTCTGTGCAGCCACACAAAACATCAGAACATCTACACATTCAGAGGAACATCTATCAGCTCACACATCCTCAACTAAAGGTTCCAGAGTTCTTTAAAGCCACCAAGAACCTCTTTTAGTTCCCTAAAGAGCCTCTCAGTGGATGATTATTTACAGAAATATATTTGCACACAATGTGTGTGAAGAACCATTTGAAACTAATAAGAACCTTCACATAATGTAAACGTTCTAGATAGAGCTCAAAAAGGGGCTAGAACCTGAACATTCTTTACATTATGGACATTTAAAGCTTGAAAACACTTCAAACAATGTGTGTGTGTGAGTGTGTAAGTGAGTGTGAGTGAGTGTGTGTGAGTGAGAGAGAGAGTGTGAGTGTGTGGTGAAAGTGTGTGTGTGTGTGTGTCTGTGTGTGTGTGTGTGTCTGTGTGTGTGTGAGAGAGTGAGAGAGAGAGAGAGTGTGTGTGTGTGTGTGTGTGAGTGAGAGAGAGAGTGTGTGTGTGTGTGTGTGAGAGAGAGAGTGAGAGAGTGTGTGTGTGTGTGTGTGTGTGTGTGTGAAGAAACATTTGAAAGTTTACAGAATCTTTACTTACTGTAAATACTTCAAACCATGTGTCTAGAACCGTTTGAAAGTTTACCACTAAGAGGATACAGCTTTTACAAGAAATTTTAAGGTTCTTTACATTAAACACCGAAAACAAATTTCACTCTCAAATTTTATAATAAATTTAAAAACGTGGGTCAAGTGGAACAAGTGGTTCTTTTATGAAACTGCTCAAAGAAGATTATTTACAGTAAAGTTTACAGAGAGAACCTTCTTATTTGATTGATTTCTTGGTTTCTGTTTGTTTCCTAACTTCTCTACACTCTAAAATTAAAGGTTCCTGGCAGATCTTTTAGGGGTTCCTCAGATTGTCGCCTCAGCAGAACATTGAAAACCTTTAAGGTAGTTTGAAGAACCTTTGCTTGATAGGTGGAAGGTTCTAGTCTGTCTTTAGGCAACTCAGTCTGCCTGAACCTTTTGATAAGGAACCCTGGAAGGTTCTAGAGTGCACAGGCTCTGGTTGGTGAACTCCTGCTGGGGAAACCTCCAGTACAGTAACCACTACGACTCACTACTGCCTCCTGCAGCTCATTCTGAGTCGGGTCCAGTTCAAGCCTAGTAACACAAATGGTGTAAAACCTGGAAGTAGAAAAGGTGGACAGTGAGCAGGATCCGTCTGAAATGAACGAGAACCAACTTTAAATCTTTTATTGGAGCTCAGAACACACACACCGGCTGCTCCACACAGTAGTATTCAGTATTACAGACACGAGCACTTTTACTTACAATATATTATCATCTCTCTACATTATACTAACTAGAGCATCTCCAACAATCAGACGTTCTCAAAACTTTCATCTGCGTCCAAATTTAATGAAAAAAGATGAACTGTCGTATATTTTATGATGTTTCTAGTCTTTTGTTGTTTTAATGTTGATCTGTTTGACTCCAGAATCTCTAATTATCAGAATATTAACATTCAGAGTACATTACTAATCAAACAGTATCAACATTAAACAAAAAAGGCTTGAAATATCACTTTATGTGTAGTGAATATAAAATATTTGACCTTTTTAAATTAAATTTTTAACGTTTTCATGGTTGTTAGAGATGCATTAGTGACTGCAGTAAATACACATGCTGACTTACATCTTATTGATAAGAATGAATAACTTTAATGCACAAGCCCTTCTAAACGTCTACTGAAATAAACAGCCAGAAATCACATTTACGTCAATCAGTCAACACATGTCTGCAGTAGGGCTGCCATGATTAGTCGACTAGTCACGATTATGTCGACTATTAAAATAGCCGACAACTAATTTAATAGTCGATGCGTCATTTTTTTTTTTTTTACTTTCTTTTTCTCTCCAAACTGCTGCGTCTGCCTTTCTGTCCTTGACGCACATGCGCAGTAGTGGTAACCGGGGTAGCGCGTGGATGACGTCACAGGACGTTATACAAACAGGCTCTGCTATCATGGCTACCCGGCAACGGAGCTCAAAAGTGTGGGATAATTTTAAGAAAATTAAAGAGAAACGTGTGCAGAACTTGACTTCCACGGCAGCACAACTGCGATGCACGAGCACCTGAAAAGGAAGCCTGTTGTGGCTGATTGTGACAATGATGAAGAGGGACCGTCATCTCGGTAAGCTAAATGGCTAGTCAGCTGCTAAAATTAGCGTAAACAGAGAGTTAATTTGCTGCTTACTCATATTTATAGCTGTAAAAGTTAACATTAGTGATGACGATCGGATTCATTAGCCTTAGAACACATTCATGTGTTTTCTGTAACGTTATAACAGTCATGTGTTTGAATAGCAATGCTAATGCTAACGTTACGTTTCAGTGCTAAAAAAAAGTACGTTCTTCTTCAATGGACGGCTTTGTTTGTTTCATATTCAATTAACGTATGATCCGATTAGTCGACTATTCTAAAAAATAATCTGTGATTAGTCGACAATAAAAATAATCGTTTGTGGCAGCCCTAGTCTGGAGTCCAAATTGTGCTTCTTTGGAACATTGCTAACAAACACTAGAACTCAGTAGTCACATAAACAGCCATATGTAAGCCATACTCTGTCTCTGAGACCTTCATTAAGACCTGGATGTTGTCTGGAAGAGGTTTTGTTGATGCTTTTCAACAGAAACGACAGATATTTAGGGGACTATTGAGTATGTTTGTTAGCAACTTTAGCCTCGCAGTTCCAGTTCTAGACTAAAACAGCAGAATCTGTGTTCCTTGTCTGATCTGTGGGAAGCGGAAGATTGTGTAAATATGATTTCTGGGTGAACAATTTCCTTTAAATGAATATGGAAATAGCTTCTGAACTACTTCTCCAGTTCGATGGGAATTAAGTTTCCTGAAAGAGTTTAATGAGTTTCATTAATAAAATATCTATAAAAATCAAAAAGAGGTCATCGCCAGCCCTACTGAGCCTCAACGTGCTGAAGTTTTACAGATTTTGCAGTTAAATATCAAACATTGAAGCACCAGTATGTACAGAATAGATGTTTGGTATTTAAAATATGTACAGATTTACACCCGCGAGTAAACAAAAAGGCCTTAAAGCAGAGAACAGGAAGTCTTTGGTAAAGGTTCATCCATTTCTACTGCTGGTGAATGTTCTGCAGAGCTCAATTTGGGTTTAATGCCGTGGTTGATTTTATAAGGAAGACCTCCACACACTGGCCACTTTATTAGAAACACCCACTGGTCCACCATACATGTGCATTATGAAGCTATAAGACACGAGCGTCTAATAAAGTGAGCCAATAGTGTTGATAAAATACACACTTCTTTAGAAACTTCTCATCTAATTAGATCAGTGGTCCTCAAACTAGTCTTCAGTGCTCCAACATACATGCTTGTAGGTCTTCCAGGGGTGTCTCTGACTCTGACAGCTGAAACATTTACATTTAGCAGACGCTTTTATCCAAAGCGACTTACAATTGGGGGTTAGGTGCCTTGCTCAAGGGCACTTCAGTCGTGACCTGCCCGGGGATCGAACCGGCAACCTTCAGGTCACCAGACCACATCCTTAACCACTAGGCCACAGCTGCCCCCATACTCATAAAAACACAGTTTCTTATATTTACTTAACTTTTATTTCATTGCAGATGATATGAACCCAAAATATTTCATGTTCTGTCTGGATAATGTCCTGAAAAAGACCTGCAACATATTCCAAAAAATAGTTGTGTCAGTTTATGACTTTGCAATGTTGTCATTCCTTATACCAGCACATCAAAAGATGTTTTGGCACCAAAGATACAAAGTAATGAAGTGTTTCAGGTGTTCATTGTTTCTCATTCGTCTCGTAAACACGTCTTAATGTGTACAACAGTACAAGGTTGTCAGTCACATGCCCTGTTGAGGACAGTTCAGGACTTTTACCCTCTTCTTCCACAGACATGTCTTTGCAATATGTGCAGAACGTGGTTTAGCATGGTCTTGTTGAAAAATGCAGGACATCCCTTGTAAAGACGTAGTCTTGAAGGCAGCTTGTGTTGCTCTAAAGTCTTGCTTTTCAGAGTGTAAACGAGCTTTACCGAGTACACAGACCCCCATAACCATGAGAGACCCTGGTCTCTTACCTATGAGCTGTCTGAGGGATCAGCTTAGGCTTGCACCCTTACCTTTTACACACTGAAATTCCTCCAGATTCCTTTAATTGTTTAAATGATATGAACTGCAGATGGAGAAATGTGAAAATCCCTTCCAATCTTTCTCTGAAGAATATTGTTTGGAGATCTTCTGCTTGTATCTGCTGCTCAGATATTCAGCCTTTAATACAACTTTTGTACCAAATAATGATTACAATCACCTGTTCACATCACCTGCCTGGAATGTGTTACAGGCCTGGAATGCAGGAATGGATGTACATTAACAAATGAAATGTTAAACAGACAAAACATGAAATATCTTGGGTTCAATGAAAGTCAAGGTAAATAAGAAACCCTGCAGTTTTTTAAATGAGCATTTTGCACACTGTCCCACTTAATTTATACTGAGTACACCAGTCATATGTCTTTTAGTATAAATGACTGTACTGTGACCCGTGTGCTCTTCACATAATACTGTGGATCATAAATGTGGACCGTACCAATGTCACCAAGGTCTGGTCGGAGAACCACTGATGTTTTAGAAGGTTATCATTTCAGCAGACACTAAACAACGACCTAACTATGCTCCGCCCACATATCTGTTCTGTTGCGAGGCTGAACAAGTGTTTGTTTTTATGGATAAACATGTGATTGACATGCTTTACGGAGAAGTAGTCTTTTTAACCCATTACACACATATGGGCACAAAGAGCACACACATACCATGGGCAGCCACCTGCCACGGTGCCCGGGGAGCAGCTGAATAGAACTAAACATGAATCTATTGGCACCATGTCTAATGCCAGGTGTGGGCTAGAGGGGTATAAACCTCCTCAGCATTGAACTGTGAAGCTGTTTTCTCTGCTCCATCCAGTACTTTTGGGATGAGCTGTGAAGTTGAGGATGAGGGGGTGGTGGCAATCATCCAACATCCTGACACTCTTGTGGCTAAATGCAATCAAATCCTCACAGCAATGTTCATACCTCTAGTAGAAAACTTTCTCTATACAGTAGAGACAGCTACTCCAGCAAAAAAGTATAAACTCTTAATAATACCCCTGATTTTAGAAGAAATAATGAAACAAGAGGTGTCTCAATACTTTTGTCCATATAAGTATAGTTCTAGTCTTACATAACAGACATAAGCTGAGCCTCGTCCTTAGACATCTGATACATTTGGGCCACTGTTACATGATACCTCCAAATCACGTTTTTAGGTTAAATTAGATTTTTTACTAATGTTCTGTAAAGCTTGTCCAACCTGGCAACAGTAACTAAGGAAGCACACATATGTGGGCGGAGCTTAGATGTGATAATAGAAGAGGTCCCTGAGTAAAAGAAGGCACAAATACAGAAATATCACACAAAAACTTACAAAGTCTTAGAAGAGCACAACATGCATGTAAAAGGTACTTAAGTGTCTTCTTGTTTAAGTGTCCAGTGGACCAGACGAGAGCTGAATGGGTTGAAGACTGTGGTCAGGTCACTTCAGAACCAGTCAGTGTCAGAAAACCTCGTCATTTCAGATTTGACTCTTATAAGAGTGTACAGAGTATCGCTGCTGAATTTTGATGGCACGTTTGTCCATTTTATACATTTTTTTATTTTTCTGCCTCATTTGAACAGCAGAGCTTTACACTATGTTCACTTTTCACGACTAATTCACAACTAAAAATGGTCAAAAATATGTTTTTTTTACAGCAGCTGTGATTCTTACACAATCACATGATCACATCTACTTGAGATAATCACAATTAAATTTTTCCACTGTTTTGTTACTCCACATTTTGTTATGACATGGGCTCACTTTAGACTGAAACATGTTAGAGACATGCCACATCTGTTAGAAAAATGAAAACGCTATTTTAAATGTATATAATATCAATTTTAAAAAGTAAAATGTCACATTTTATGTCAATACTGTCATATGATATACAGTGGAACCTCGGTTATTGTTTGCCCTGGTTATCGTACAATTCGGTTATCGGGGAAATTTTGTCCCAGTTATCATTCACCCGCCTGGTTTTCATTGGTGTGCCCATGTGACTTGCCAATAATTTTGCATAAACAAAGCATCCACCCATGCGTTCGTAGTTCATTCTGGTTTTGTTCAGACATAAGCTAAAGACCTAAAAACAAACTAAAACATCACACTAAAGTGACGGCGCACAGCACTAAAGCCTGAACATGGGTGTGAAAACAAATAGCGGCCGAGAACCCCGAGAACAGGTGCACAAAACAAAGGCTACGGCTGGACCACACCAGCACTCTCTAAAACAGAGCGTAAACCTGTAACAGTGATGTTCATCTGTGTGTAAAACTGTAGTTATTCTATATAAAATGTATTTTGTTCAGATTTAGAGTGTCTGGGACAGATTAACTGGATTTACATTATTTCTTTCAGTTCTCATCATCAGGCACGTTAGAACAGATGAATGATGAAAACCGAGGTTCCACTTAATGGCCGAAGACAGATTGCAACACTGACATCTAGTGGTCACAAAATGAGACTTTTTGTCACTAATCTTTACATTAAAAATGAGGCACTGAACATTCTGGCCAATCAAAGATGCTCGTTGGGAGTTTCAGTGAATAAAGGCAGAGTAAGACTAATTTAAGCTGTATAAACTCGTCAACAGTAACGAGACGAGGTTTAGACTTAAACAGTCATAGTTAAAAGGTTTCTGTGAACACTGACGAGGTTAAACAGTTTGGGGCTGTTTATGTGAAGTGACCGTCGTGTTCTCTGTGATGCTGGGAGCTGATTTGGAGCCTGTAGTGACCACACAGGGTTTAGACCCCAGTTTAGAGGGTTCGTGTCAGTGTGGTCACTCTGTTCTGTACCCTGAGTCCTTGTCTCTGAGTGATGGTTCCGGGTTTGGACCGCCTGGTGTCCAGCCTTAGCTCTCAGATCGGTGTCTGTTTCTGGGACTCAGGGGCTCCATCTCCACCACATGATCTCTGGTTCTGGTGCCTTTACTCAGCTCCACGACCCGCGGGACCACTGTGGACCACCGGTCTGCAACAGCACCACAAATAACATCGAGTTACTGTGCGTGTTCATTCTTTTACACTCTTACAAAGTCATTAAAATCAGACAGGTAACAGTTAAAGAGCCCTTAACTCGTAAATGACTTCAGGCTTTTAATGTGAAGCTGTTTAATGTTGTACTTCTCACAGCTCAGCTCATACGTGTAAAGTGCTAAAACAGCTTTGCACTGAATGTTTCTGTGATGTCAGAGAAGTCACATTTACATATTTTGGCCTATTCAGCATACAGCAGTTAAGCCCAGCCCACTCATGTACACATCATATGAGACCTCAGTAATGTGAGGGCATCACTAGACCATCTTCAGATGAGCTACACACTCTCCTAAATGTTACTCCGCCCCTGCCCCCTTCTGACACACACACCCAACCACAGGGATGATGCTCTTCTGCCCTCTGTACAGATGATCATTTGCTGGAGGACCTAATCCCATAGTTCCCAGTCCAGTCCGGGCTTTAAGGGCTTGTTTCTTCATCATTCCAGAGAACACTGTCCCACTTCTCTCCGTGTCAGCAGTGGGTGTGGCTTAAAGTAGCTAATAGCATTCATTAGACAAACCTTTAAAATGTTCTTCACATGTCATTAGCAGAGAACCAGAACCTTGTGAAAGGTAATAAAGAACCTTTAGGGGAACACAGTGGCAGTAAACTGACAGAACTTCATGATGAATGAACAGTGAGGCTCACCTCTGCGCAGTCCTCTCACAGTCTGTGTGTTTTCAGTCTGGTTCTCTTTCTGTCCTGGATCTTCATTTATGATCCCTAAATTCTGGTTCCAGTGAGACCACTTCACCTCGTCCACCCTGCAGGACACAGTTCACCAGCTCATCATTTTAACATTCACTCATTCATAATGACTCACACAGTACAGTTTACTGGATTTTACTACATTTTACTAAATGTGACCCCGCCAGGGAAAACCAGGCCAAAGTCACTGGGCAAGAAAATACTGAGATATCGTGTCAATATCGTGTCTCTCACATTAGCGACAAAACTTAGCCACTCAGCATTATTGCTATAAATGAAAGATAACAGTCTCAGATATCTATCAGAGAACATATTTTTATCAAAAACAAAACTTATATTCACAAAAAAAGTTGAAAATGTTGAAAAAAAAAAGAATGACTATGACCTGGTTTTCCCTGGCAGGGTCACAAATTTTACTGTATTTTACTACATTTTACAAAAATTTACTGTATTTTACTACATTTTACAAAATTTTACTATATTTTACTAAATTTTACTACATTTTAGTAATTTTTACTGTATTTTACTACATTTTTAATACAATTTACTGTATTTTACTACATTTTACAAAAATTTACTATATTTTACTACATTTTACTGTTTTACTAAATGTTACTGTATTTTACTATATTTTACTAAATTTTACTACATTTTAGTAATTTTTACTGTATTTTACTACATTTTACTAATTTTTACTGTATTTTGCAGTGTTTTATTGTATTTTCATAAATTTTACAGAATGTTACTGCCATTTGTTGTTGTATTTTACTGTATTTCACTGTATTTTGTTAATATGCTTTACTGTATTTTACTGTATTTACTGTGTTTTGTTGTGTTTTACTGTATTTTACTGTGTTTGACAGCTGAAGAGTTGTGTATGGATTACAAAGATTATAAATGTTAAAATATATCTATATTTTAATCACATAAGCTCTTGCTGTTAAAGACAGTGATGAGTTTAGTTGTTAGTCAGAGTATTGATCTGATATTGACGATTATGATTCTGAACCTGGTGCTGAAGTCATAATTCTGGATTTATTGTCCATTTGATCAGCTCCTGAAGATTTAGCCGATTAAAATATCTGACAACCAATAAGACATGAAGTTTAACCAGGATACACATAACTGTAGGTGTTGAGTCAGTAAGTAAAGAGCTGAAATGACTGAATGGTAACTGACTGTATGTTAGAAGTGTAACAGGTCGCTGTTTTAATTGGCTGTCCAGGTGTGGTCATACCTGAAGCACCAGCGTTTGTCAGGGGTCCCGTCCCAGTTCTTGCCCACCGTCACCATCTCTCCCACTCTGAAATACTTGCGCACACACACAGGGAAAGAGCGCTCGATGTCCAGGATGGTTGTGGCCCACTGCGGGTGTACAGATAAAGTTAATTAGCAGAGAACGTACCAAACGGCAGCGGCTGATATTTACTAATAAACTAAATGACTGTTAACGGCCTCATATTAACCTCTTAACAGCCCAAACCTGCACCTACTGCTACCACTCAGAGCCTGAAAACTTCCATCTTCACCACACGTTTGACTTTTCTGAGCTTTTTTAAATTGTTGCATTAACAAGCAGTTTAACAGGTGTCCTTATTTCACTTCCTCAGTAGGCGGAGCTTAGTCATACAGGTGTTAGTAGGGTGGGGTTCAGGCTCTAGTCTGCATCGCAATATCTGACATTTTTCAAGTTTAAAGACATCCTCTCTTCATTCTGTATCGATGGCAGTGAAGACCCTTTTACTTCCCTCTCCTTACCTGTAGTCTCCATATCTCCTCAGGCTCTATGCTGATTCTAATTAACCTAATTTTAGCCTAATCAATTATTAAGACTCAGATAAGACTCTGTGCCTGGCGAGATGTATTTCCTTTTCATCTGGAGCTTCCAGATTTTATTTTTGTCTTCCTGCACGGCTGTGATTCTGATTAACCCAATTTCTACAGCACTTATTAACAATATAACAGCACACCTGCCCTCAGAGGTGGAACCGTGTTCTCCTGTAGCTTCCAGATGTTTTTGTTCTCTCTGCTCTTTGTACTCCACCGTGAGCCTAATTCAGAGAGATTATTAGAGCTCTTTAATAAGATCACCTGCCTTACTGAGAGGTTTTCAGACCTCTTTATCTATTTTACCACAAAAAAAGTCTCATCAGCACCAAATTATTAACGTTTAGGAGTTTTTGACTACTTTACCAGTTCAAACATGCCAATGTTCGGTATCTGACATCAGCTATATGACCTGATAACTATTTTACACACACTGACACACTGTATCAACATTCTGGACATACAACATATACAACTATTTACAACAAAAAGCAACTGTAATGCTTTTCCTGTCCACTTGGAGGCAGTGTTGGCTCCAGCTGAATCGTGTGGCTTCCTCACCAGGCATCTCGCCCCTCCTGCCTCACTATGTTTACAGACGTGTAAATATGATTTTTATACCAAATTTTAATGATCATATCTCTGTTTTTATTTGGTCTACAATCTAAAACTAGCCTAGAGTTTAGAGATGATCAACTCATTGGGTGTGGTGCCCAATCTTACTCCCCTTCCTGGTTTCACTTATTTTTGTGTCTGCTGGTGATTTTTGAATGACTCCAGAATGCCTGGCAATTGCCAAGAAGTAAAACATTTTTATTCTTACAACATCTGTGTTGTTTTATGTACCAGAGGTTGTTGTATTGCATTTATTTAAGAGTTTTATACAATAATTCTCTTCTCTGCTGTTTTTGTTATAATGCCTTTAAGCCTGATATATATAATGAAGCTCTGCTCTGATTGGCTGTCCAGTCCAAAAAACAAAATGAAGTTGACCTAAACGAAGTAAGAAAAAGTAAAAAGGTCTAGAAATAAGAAGAATTAACACTCTCAGTATAATATTGGATATAGTGCAAAATCAATTTAGAATGAATGGGCGGAGCTAAACAGTATTAGACTGATATAAATGGGTTCACAACTGTGACATCACAACTATGATGAATTCAAAATGGGCAATTCTTAGGTTCTGTAAATGGGCCAGAAACATTAATAATCTTCATGTAACAAAGACAAAGTGATGAGTTTTCAGTTAAACGCTCCCTTTTAACGAACCCACCTGCAGCTTCCAGATCTTCTTGCTCTCCTTGGACACCTGATTGACTGTCTCTCCCATCAGAGCGATCAGCATGTTCAGCAGCAGGACGAAGGTGAGGATGATGTAGGTGACAGTCAGGATGAGGAACACTTCGGGGTACTGCGCCCCCTGCACAAGGTTGTCCAGGTCACCCATTCCAATGGTCAGTTTGAACAGGTCCATGAGGAAGACGCTGAAGGTGACCGTGTCTCTGCAGTTGCCACCGGAGTCTGTGCTGTTAGTGGGACACACGGTCAGCAGAGACACCAACGCTGAGAGTAAAGAGAACAACACACAAATCCAATAAATTCACTATAAACAACTCACATACAACAGAATCACTGTTTATAAGTCTAATCATCCCACTGCATTTAGCCCCTCCCACTGTACTTCTATCTGATATCCAGTTAGAATCAGAAATTCTATTAAAGTAATATAATATAATATAAAGTAATATAATATAATATAATATACAATATAAAATAATACAATATAATATAATATAAAGTAATATAATATAATATAATATTAAGTAATATAATATAATATATAATATAATACAAAATATAATATAATATAAAATAATATATAATATAATATAATATAATATAAAAAAGAAATTAGTGCACTACAACACAATGTTATCACTGGGCTCATGTTTACAGTATTTAAAGAGTGAGCTTGTTTCATGGTTTGTCTGCTCCTGGTTATTATTTGTCTGATTATTATATAATCATATAAATCCTCCTTTGTTGAATATTTGAATTTTACATTTAAATGATCTGGTTAATTGTGAATGTTTATATAATAATAAATAAAATCTGGTAATTTAAGCTAAAAAGTTGGGTTAAAGCCTCAGTACTCACACCTACTGAAGCCAGATCACAAGCTAATATGATCACTATGTGTGAGCCCCCCCACCACAGCCTCGTCACAGCCCCATCTCATTCTTGCTCCGTGTTTATGTTTTCCATGTGCCGTCTTATCTCCACGTGCACTTTTGTTTACATTCACATCATGTCTCCGCCCCAAGTGACATAATGTCATCGCACAGCCCTGCTGTCTCATTATCTGTCTTGGTTGTTTCCTCTTTATATCTCACTGTCATTGCCAGTCATTGTATGGCTGTCACAGCGTTACATGCAGCGTCTACACTGTTATGTCACCATGAGTTTATGTCGACCTGTAAAGTCTTCATGTTTTGTTTTGCTGTAGCCAAGTCACAGCCTCAGTATTTGTCATTTTGTCAATAAAAGCTTATTGTTTTGGAACCACCCCTGCATCCGTCTCCTCCTACCACAGCATTCTGACACTATGAAAGCTTAACCTTCAACAAATAAAGCTATTATTATTATTATTATTATTATTATTATTAATTATATTTATTATTATTATTATTATTATTATTACCATTATTATTACCATTATTATTGTTATTATTATTATTATCATTATCATTATTATTATTATTATTATTTTCATTATTATTATTATTATTATTTATTATATTTATTATTATTATTATTATTATTATTATTATTACCATTATTATTATTATTATTTTCATTATTATTATTATTATTATTATTATTAGTAGTAGTAGTAGTAGTAGTACTTTGTAGTAGTAGTAGTAGTAGTACCTGAAGCATAACCAATCATGAAGAGAACGTAAACCAGCAGGAACCGGAAGAGATCTTTGAAGAGAATCTAAACACAAATAATAAAGTGAGTGTGTACATCTGTGATGGTGTGTTAAAGTATCTTTCTGTACAAGTGTGAGGACATACAACATTATTACATTATAACAACAGTCTTTATGTCTGTTTACATTAACATTTTTACAGGTTTGAGGCCACAAAACTAAAAACTGTTGGTTAAAAGGTTTGTCAATTAAAAAAATGATTTTCTCATAATTTCGACAGCAATAGACACTCACTGGCCACATTATTAGGTACACAGTGCTTGTATCTACTCTTATTTTAGCTCCACTGAGCACACAGGTGCACTTTGTACTTTGCTCATCCTTTTCTTCAATGATCAGGACTTGTACAGAACAAGTGGATCATTCTCAGCACCTCAGCGACACTGATGTGGTGGTGGTGTGTTAGTGTGTCACTACTGGAGTGAAAATAGTGACCAACCAGCCAACATTGTTACTACCAGAGGACCAACACACACTGTGCTGAGCTGCTGTCTTTGACTTTACATCTACAAGACCAACAAGGCAGGTGTGTGTAATAGAGGACAGTGAGTGACACAGCAGTTCTAACACACCACCACCACATCAGTGTCACTGAGAAAGATCCTCCTGCTCTGTGGGGGATCCTGACCTCTGAAGAACAGGACAAAGTCTACAAAGAAACAGAGACTACAGTCTGTAATAGTAGAACCACAAGGTGCATCTGTGGGCTCAGTGGAGCTAAAATGGACAATGAGTGTACCTAATAAAGTGGCCAGCAGCATGTTGTACCTTCTGGATCATGATGCTGTAGGTTCCGGTGAGTTTGAGTCCTCTGGTGAAGTACAGTGTGTTCATCCACCCCAACACCAGCGCAAACACCATCACAGCAACGTAGGCCTGGATTCCAGACAGGTACAGAGCCGCCGAGACCAGAACCAGAACCGAGTAGATGAAGCTACAGACCCGGCAGAGCAGAGAGTGATCAATAAAGAGAATGTTCAGAAAGGTTTTTCAGAGCAACACTAGAACAATTACAGATCCAATTAGCAGCAGAACCGAGCTGAAAGCTCATTTAGATCTCCCTTTTTTGGGCAACAACGGAGCACTTCAAAGCTCATTAAGTCTGGCTTTGGTCTGGACACTAATTGGTTGTTGATCTTCGCTGCGTGTTGTGTGTGTTTGTTGTGCAGTTTAAAGTGTTTCTACTTTTTCAGGTCAGAACTTCCAGCACAGTTTTTTACATTCAGAGCCGGAGGCAGTCGAGGCAGTTTTATGGACACAGAGGGATGCTAGTCCAGGACCAGGGCTGGCAGCACAGTACAAGCAGTAGTGTCGGTGGTGGTCAAAACAGACTGGTGCATGAGGAATAGAAGCACAATGAAAATGCCCTCATCCCCTGCCCCGCCTCCGTACCAGCCTCATTTTACTCTGAAGACCCTTTAGCACAGCAACAAGCTGAATATGAATAACAAAATAAAAAACACACATTTTATTAACATGAACAAAAACAGCACGTCTTTCCATTCAGACCTTCTTCTTCTCTTAGCTCCGCCCAAAAGAGGAGGGGTCTTCCTTCTACTTGACTTGTTCATTTCTGACTATTCTGAGCTGCTAATAAATTGCTCAACAGTTAACTAAAGACATATCGTATTATATTACAAACCTTAAAACACAGTT
>BRDA01003929.1:0-11977 GCA_036984385.1 Crenuchus spilurus
TATATATATATATATATATATATATATATATATATATATATGCAATAATATAAGGATTGTGATATTGAGACATTTTCTTATATTTAATTCCAGTGAATTTGTAAGTTCAAACAATATATATCTCAATTTTACTCAGTTGAAATAAATACATACAAATGCCAGTTGATGAAAAAATCTCTGTTTTTATTAAACATGTATTTACAATATAGCTGTACAATTATACAAAACAGGCCCCCTAAAATAATCAATATCAATAGAGGTATAAAATAGTCAGAGGGATAAACATATTAAAGGACACTTCAATTTCAAAACAGAAAAAAAGCCTCAGTATGTAGATTTGCTTAATAGGATATGAAGGTTCTCATATATTCTCTATTCTCATGGTCATAAAGAATAAATTATTTGGGAAAAATTAAAGCAACTCCATGGATGTATATAGTTTTGCTAACAGGTCATTTAATTTGTCCATTTTGTTTCTCAATAGATCATGTGAATAAATGTGCATCTATCATTTGCTCTCCTTCTGTATACCATGTAAGCACTACTTAGCAGTGGCATTCATTTATCATTTAGGTTTGTGGTACCAGGTACCCTCCATGGTCAAGAGGGCCCACTGGAATGTAGCTCTAACAGCTTCAAACAGCTAAAGATGAATCCCACAGACTTTTCTTGCATTTCTGCATAATTAAAAGGGGGAAAAATGTAATTTACTCATTCAGAGCATTTTGATGTGAAATGTGAAGTTACTACAAAATGTATCATGTCAGAGTTGTTCATGAAGGTGGTGATAGGAACCAGGAATCTGAAGAGTTTAATTATTCTAAAAAGCTGGTTATGTAATGGCTAAGTACAAGCTGCCTGATGTGTGAGACATTGTTTTATGATAGATTTTAGAAGATTTTGGACTAAAAAATATTTGTTGTCTTAAGGCAAAACGTTCAATTTTTCTTCTTCTTTCATTTTTCATCTGCTTTTGGAGTATAAAATAATAATTGGACAGTAAAATAAAATGCATGTACATTTGTAATAGTGACACCTGGTTCCTATCACTACCACTCAGATCCAAGTTTCCCAAAAATGCAACATTTAACATCAAAACACTTTGTTTACATCTCAGTTGCTGAAAATGTGGTGGAAATACCAATAAAGAAGAGATATCTAAAGATTATTACATAAGTAATCTTTAGAACTTATGAACTTCTTAATGAAATGGCAAATTAGTGTAAACCAAGTTAAAGAGTGTGAAATATTAAAAAGGTAGAAATAAAAATAGGTAAAAACAGCAACTAAAACACAGTATAACACGATAGAACAGAGCTAATAAAATCAGTGAAAAGTTAATAAAGAAATAAACCAACAGTTTTTCACCCAAACAATACTGATTTAAAGTAATCATAACTATTATCAAATTCTCTTGCCATGTTGTTGAAAGACTGTTTCTCCTAGAATTTATGTAAACTAATTTTTCCACTTCAGATGTAGTCAATCAGCAAAGACATAGTTGGAGTACAAATTTTATTTCTTTAGTTTAGAACTGAATCTGCGAAGCTAGCAAGAACTTAATTAAGATCTGGATGTGATTTAAGTAAGTTGTGAGAACTTTTGGTGATGTATTTTTACATAAATAATTGGGCAATTTAGATGACTATTGAGTTCTACAATTCTAAACTTAAAGAATCAAAATTTGAGGTACAAACACATTTTGGCTGATAAACTATATCTGGGGTAAGTGGAAAACTGAGTTAATCTGAAACATTTATTTAAATAGAGATGGATAAAGTTTTAAGAAGCTGTAAAATATAGATATAATTTTGTGCAAAACTTACATAAGCTCCTATGTTTTAAGTGAAAATAAGTCCTGATCTTATAGAGAGAACAAATATCTGCACATTTTACTGCACACATACTCTTTGTTTACTGAATGTAACATGTTGGAATAAAAACAAAATGTAAAATGTGCCTGTGCAAAAGTTATGACACATTTAACTTTGTTTTATTTTCCCCCCCCAACATATTCAATAAAAAAAAATTGTATTTGTTTTCTGTAAAGGTGAGATAGTCTTACTTATTTTCACACAGTTGTGCATACATTATATTTTAAGTTAAAATCTCTTGTCCTTTGAAATTTGACATGAAGACTTTGAAGATGTACAAAGTAAAAAATGTGTATTCTTGGAAATGTAATAGTAAAGTTCTATACTTGAGTTAACAACAGATCTTCCAAAATAAGCCATAAGTACAGTAACAAAGTACAGTTACTTAAGCATTTTCCCCTAGTAGGTTTGAGGAGTGCTCTTGTTAGTTAACCCTTGTTTTTACCAAATAACATTATTAAACAGTGAGCCAAGTTTCCAAATTAAGCTGATAGACTTTGAGTATGCAAAGAAAACCTGACAATATTTGTTCATTAGAAAGATGACATGGCATTTCACATCATGTAAATGTTATACATTTTTGTTATAACAGGAAGCTTTGTGGAGGCATTTTAGGTTTAATTGTACAGTTTCTCATGTTTATGTTTTAACACAATTAAAAACTGAAAAATGAAAATGTCTAACTTTTAAATCATCTTGACATCCCACATTGACTGGTTTGTAACAAATCATAAAGAGAAGAGTTGAAATTGTTTAAAATGATTTGTTTACCCTTGACTCTTGCTTAAAATGTAGATATGTGCTAATGGATGGATTCATTTCTAGGGATGCCTCAAAAATAGATAAATAAAAATAAATTAAACAAGATTTGACACACCTCTATCCATGTCTAGAAATAGGCATTATTAATGTTTTGTGTTCATACCAGAAGGGGGAGTGGGGGTTGATTTTTGTGGTTTGTAGCCTGACATCCCTTTGAGCCCAAAACAAATAGACTGAGCCCCTGAAAATTACGAGATAATTCTCCATTCAAGGCTTCTTCAAGGCGATACTGTCCGAGAAACGCAGGGACTGTCCCCATAACACCATCACCATACATCACAACCATGGCCCACTGCTCCGGACCAACAGGTTGAGGCATCTACTATCTACTACCTACCTAGATCCGAAGATCCCTATGTTCTCCAGGCTCCAGTAGTGAAGGGTCTCCTCCACGCAACCCCCGCTAGATGAGGTCCGCACCGCGCATGTGCAGAAAGACTAAACAGAAGTAGGAAAAACCAACAGCTACAAGCTTTGTATGTCCATCAGATGTAGTATTCCTTCATACTGTCTCTCATAGAGTTGTTTAGGTGAAGTTCTGCCCTATAGGCGGCTTCAAGGCTGTGTCTATGCTCCTTCTCCTGGATGCTTGCGGTTCTCCGGACCTGCCGGTGTTGATAAAGGAAATGGGCCATCACAGCCACCACACACAGCGTTATGAACACGACTGCTGTGACCACACCTAAAGCAAAAGAGAATATTAATGATGAACTTTTTATGTCATCATATTTTCATGAAGCCCCATTTGAAGCCTGCAATATAGTTTTGCAGGACAGATGTAGTTTTAAAGGACACATTTGGATAATGATTTTCATCAAGTTCTAAATGAGCTAATATTTATCATGAAATTGTAAAATGTCTCACTTTCAACATCTAATAGAGGTTTTCCTTCTTATTGTTAATAAAATATGGGTCTATAAGTTTGCAAAAAATTGCATTGTATTTTATTTACAGTTATTTACATTTTACATAATGTCCAAACTTTTTTGGAATTGGGGTACTATTTTAAAGTCAGTAAAGTGTGTGGCTTCAAATATGCAGATATTTGGAGAAAGCTACCAATGTCTAAAGATGTATGTCCAAATAAGGCCAATAACTAGCACTGGTCGAAACCACTTACCACAGATGATGAAAGTCCTAGAAGCTATTCAGATTTTTTATTGGGAATTTCTGTTCACCTTAGTTACAAAGAATGTCATTGTTGGCTACAAACAATAAAGAATAAAGCACCTGAGACCGATTGCTCATGATGGCTTCTGGGGGTATTTTATTACCAACTTCCCTTATCAGTACACAGCACATAATCAATATAAAGTCATTACACATTTCAGGAACAGAAGGTGTTAAACCAAAAAGATGAACACTGAAAGAACCTGTTAGATAGCTACTGCTCATTTCACACTTCGGTGACTCTTACAAATGGTGCAATAAAGGAGACTGTGGTAATAAAACGCACCTCCGATTACCGCTGAGTCTCTTTGGGTGTCATCTTCATGATGCTTGTTATCTTTGCCTGCCTCTTCCCCGTGATCTGACGAATGGGGAAAAAAATAAGGTGATTTAACCAAGACCCATCTTCCTTATTTCCCCTATAGATGATCTAGTTCTTATCATGAGATGATTAACAGTATTAATTAACAATATTTTTTGAGTGAATTTAAAGTTACTGTCAAAAATGTTATACATATGCTGTTGTTAAAGTATATAAGATTGTATGTTATCTCTTCTCTAAAGCTTAATGGTTGTTGGTGCTGTTCCTATGCATTTGTGCTGCTGTCTTGGTAAGTAATATCAGTGTGACTACTAATTAAAGGTAAAATACAAAAAATAATAATAACAAGCTATCTGTTGAAACCCAGTTTATTATACTTAACAGTGTTAAGTTTAGGGTTAGCACCAACATTAGAAATAAGCATATATGAAGCATCAAAAGCAGCCTAATCAAATAAAATGTTACTAAGATCCCTCCAAACATTTAAGTATTTTCCAAGACACCAAGCATACATTGGCCCAACCACACTGTTTACATTGACATGAAATTGTGAAATCACACTGGGCCAACAACCTTTCAGTGTTGCCCTATGAAGGGCTGTTGTTGGCAGCTAACCAGTGTTTGACAGTGTTCTCATGTTGGGCTGACATTGGCTCTCAAATACTGTATGAGAGTGGGATTATAATGATAACTGTTTATTTAACTTCAAATCATGCCATAAACCAATTTGGAGCTGACAATGACAACAACCACCAGCTGTGGACCCCAATATAATTAATTGTTGTTGGTCCTTCCTGTGCTCCCAAAACAGCTCTGACCCACCAAGTTATGGGTTCTACAAGACCTCTGCAGTTGTCCTGTGGTATCTGACACCAACACAATCCAAGTAGATCCTTTAAGTCTTGTGACTTTTGACTTGGAACAAATGTGGATCTAACTTATTGTTCCTGCATCCCCCAAAGATCAGATTGAGATGTGGTACATTTGGAGGCCACTAACAGTAGATAGGCTACTGACCTTTGCTGACTAGGAGCACCACACAAACCTTGGTTCTGACCATAATGATCCGTACCTTGTTAAAGTGGCGCAGGTCTTTGCACCTGCCAATTTCTCCCACATCCAACACATGTTCTAAGAGAACTGGCTATTTTCTTACCTTATCTAATGTTACCAAAACCTTTACATGCACTGCTGTTATGAGATAATGAGCTTCATTTGTTAGACGACAGAATGTTTAGACTTATCTACAACAAACATCACTTCAAAGAAGGTTTGATGTAAGGACATACCTAAACGGGATTTAGAGGTTGATAAATCAGCCAGCGCACCACAATTAGACTCCAGTAAGTGTCCTCGTATGCTGACCAGAGAGCTTCCACGGTTCAGCAGTGCTGCCTTTAGTGGAGCTATATGATTGTACTGGACAGATGAAAAGCAGCCGACAAAACCTCTGGATCCTGCTTGTGCAACTTCCTCATCTAGTGCCTCTTTTCCTGTTAAAAGACATGGTATAATTAAAGGTATCTTTAGAAATTAATTATGCTTACTTACATAATGGTATTCATTTGGTTTAAAGTTATCAAAGGCACTATAAAATGTTGTAGTGAATTTAAGGAGACCATTCAAATGACAAACCATTCATGGCACAGCAACAGAAAGGAAACATTAAAGCTGCAAATCCTTTTGCCAGAGTAATGTTTGTTTTTCAAAAGCCTGCATGGTTTTCAAAAGCACTCTTTTCAAAGCCACTGCAGTGTCTCAGGAACACAGCCTTGTTTTGTCATATGAATTAATATTTAATCTCCAGTATAAGAGTCAGACACCTTGACTTAGTGAATAAAATATTAACGTCTCCACGGTAAAAGAGCACAGGGCTCTTAAAAATCGACATGGCCTTCACTTAATGACAAAGTGCAACTTTCCATAGATATTGAGTTCCTTCAGATCACTTGAGGATAAAAGTGAGAAGAAGGAGAACAAATCGGACTGGTTTTTCATAATAATGATGGTCTTTTCAGGTTTTAACAGCACTATATCAAAATCTTTATTAAATGTGATACTGAATCTGACTGGCTAAATATTTTATGTTTTTTCTGATGCAGAGTGAAAACAATGCCTTCTTACCTGTGACTTTACCTAGAGTTAGCGACCTCATTGAGTTAAATTCCTCATCAAAGGTGAGGGTAAATTTTTTATTGTCTTGATCAACCTAGCAAATAGAAACAGAAAAGCAAATGTGATTCTGATTTTTACAGCTAAACAGGATGATTTTATTGGCATAAATTCAATGCTAGTCAAAATCCCAGAATAAATAGCTCCCACAAACCCTAAGATACTTAGAGCAATCTCAAGAAAAATGACATCAGTGAAGTTTTATAGAACACAGTAAGAACAGCAGTGGTAGTTAAACAGCATTTAGACTGAGAAAACCACAGGATTTTTTCATCATGTATGACAGCTAAGGGTGACCTGCGAAAGGTGAAAGGACCCCCAGATATTTTCAACTTGAGGTGTACCACGTCTCCACCTTAAAAGAAGCAGGACACTCTTAGGAGCTCCATCACGTCACATATTTGGAGTCGAGATGACTGTGTTTAAAGTAACTTTGTTTAAAAGTAGAATTTTTATTTTTACTTCTATTATTTTTAAGATCACATCACAGAAACCGAGCTTGCTGCTTGTAGTAAGCTTTGAACTGCTGCTGAACTTACTGAACATTTTTTTTATTTCTGTTTTACAACTATGGGAGCTCTGGTGTGTCCTAAATGAACTACAGTATTAACAATGCTTTTATTAAATGTAACTCTTTTATTGTAAGGCTGGTAGGTCAGTGGTCACTTTAATTTTCACAGTGAGTGGACTCTTCACTTTTTGTAATGCAGAGTGAGGAGACAATCCTTCACTCTAACTCAATAAACCACAATAAACAAGAGCATGTGATAATGAAATTGATTTGAGTCGATTCACTCTAATATCCACAATCCATTTGGTTTAGGAAATAAATTCAAAAATCACTTTGCTGCCTGATTTGAGTGTTGAACCCAAGGTGACATCTAACACTCATCTCAAAAGTATGAAGCAAATGTATATGTATAGTTATGACACATGCTAATTACATGTAGGATACAAAACTACAACAAAAATCTGCCAAAAACAAACCCTGACAATCCCATGTTTTGAGCACAAATCTGCAGGGTCTTTTCTTGTTTGACTCTGGGCATTACTAATGAAGGCAGCAATGTCTAGACTGAAGCAATCAAATGAACATTAACACACCTGCACATATACATCTTTCCCCTCTCTGTGGATCCGGATCCGGTGAAGTTCTCCATCAGCCAGGTTAGTGAGCACAGGACTGAACACGCTGGGCCTTCGCTCCTTGTGGAGGCGGTACCAAATCTGCAGACTACCTGCAGGAAGAAATCAACAGCATGTTTAATTCATATGCAGCCTGTGAGCAATTAAAGGTACATTAGTGGACTTTTCTTCATTTTCTATGAACACAAAGTTACTGTAAAGTACAAAGAACAGCATTAAAATACATTTTTAGCAATATCTGCAGCCCAAGGGTAATGTGTGTGTGAGAAAACCCGTTTGTAAAACTGAACCATGGACTAGAGGACTCGCCTATCTTTATACTGATATCCTGTCAGTAATTTCATAAGCCCCTCCCTAATAAGCAGAATCCAATTATTCCACCCCATCCCCATCTTTCCAGCTAAGAAAACATGACAATGAGTAACTAAAACAAGAATTAACATCAAAAGAGCTTTTCCATGCTGGAGAGAATTAATACATGTGAAGAGGATGAAGCTGGATGGGGAATTAGAAATATTCTCAATGAAATACATCATAAACAGAGCTGCTGTCAGCAAATCAACACTAATCTCGAGTGATGTTTGCATGATGTTGTATAAAGTAAGGTAGTAGCCTCATAAAAAAAATGAATTAATGAAACTCCATCATAGTGTTAGAATACTCTAAGCCAGTGGTTGGTAACTCCAGTTCACTCACAGACTGGTAATCTTCTTAATCAAACACATCTGATAAAACTCAACAGCTAGTTGCCTGGTTTAACTGTAAATCACCAGAGAAATCATGAGAATGTGCTGGACACCAGCCCTCCAGGACTGGGTTGCTCACCCCTGCTCTGAACTGACCTCAGCTGGACTGCACAGAGTCTAAAGCAGTGAGCCTGGGGGTGACCAGCACAGTTTGGTGATTTCTCTGCTCTAACACTAATTAAACCTTCTCTGTACTTGCTGAGTTGGAGCAGGCGTGTTTGATTAGGAAGAACTATACAATTTAGAGCTGTGGTGAAAATATTAAGTGACAAATTTCAGTAACTCCCCAATTCCTTCTGTTATAAGTTCAGTTCTATAGAGAAATAAATACTGTCTGCATTAATCAACCATACTGGAATATTAAAGTTAATTTATTTGGCCTTTATTACCTCATATAGGTAATCTAGTTTATTAACTACAGATGATCACATTGTTAAACTATCTGTTGATACTCAGTTGATACTTAACAGTACATGGTTTGGGGTTTGGTTGAAACAGTCAGGTTAGGGTAACTGACAAATTGACTCTAATAGTTAATTAGCAATGTAAATTAAATGCAGGGTTAGTATCTACCAAACATCAAGAATGGCCTTTCAAACATAGGACTGTTGAAATCTTTTAATGAATCAGTCTGAGAAAAAGAAATGAATTAAGTAATCAGTAATGATCATAATCTTGCCTGCTGGGTTCTAACTGATTTTCATTTGCTAATAACTGGTATAACGTTTTTATAACGCTGAAGAATGATGGAAATCAGAGTGATGGATATTCACTTTTATTTTCTGGGTTTTATTTTCTGTAATGTAGAAATTCAAGGCTAAAATCCTACTGACGCAGTCTTCAAAGTCATCTGGGCTTTTCTGTTTTTATCATAAAATATCCAAAGGCGCTCTACAAAAAGTCGGTGGGGAGACCTAGGAGAGTCTTGCATAAGGCGATGAGACAAAGTGTTTATATATAGCCCATTCGATTGAGGTCCTATTGGCCCCTGTAAAAGATTTATAAATATTAATTCCATCTGAGCCTCTAGCTCTTCGCTTGGCACTGAATGTGTCAATATGCACTTAGGTGTCCCTCCCACACACGTACACCGAGTAAGAGCCAAGAGACAAAAGGGCTTTGTATTATCAAGTGGAGCGGGGTCAATTTTGAAATTCCCTCTTAGCCTTAAAAAAAGGTGTGCTGCGAAGCGTTTGAGAGACTGCCTGACTACGCCTGTGTGCTGAGGATTACAGGGGATAGCGTTCTCCTGCATGATCCTTCAATATTTACAAAGGCGTGAATCAGCCAAGCGATTGGATTTAGCACAAAAGAGCTTTGACTCTAGGGGAACTAAAACGGTGTCCATCAAGCACTGCTTGTTCACATGTGCATACATATTCTGTTTTAGACTGTTTGTGAGGAACAAATGCCATCTGTGAAATGATGAACATTCTGTCACTGTGAACATCAGGCATTCTCATGTGCTTATTAGTGATGACATTGTAAGTGTTTTTTATTATATTAATATTTCTTGCATAAAATAAAGCCTGATTATTTCTTTCTGGTAAGATTATAATTAAGGATGACAGCATTTATCTCAATTCATACTAGAATCCTCATACATGCCAAAATTCCAAAAACACAGAAGTAATATTTAAAGCTTTGGGTATAAAACACTCATTATAATATGAGGAGAGCAGTGACAGGTTGAGAAAATAATGAGCAATCCTGTCACGCCCAACATGATGTCTGAATCACAAAATCCCAGCCTTAAACAAAAACAGCCAATCAGCTTGCTGGTAAAGGTTTTGGTGGGAAAAGCCCTGCCTCCTCCCATTTGTACAGCTATGTGAATGAGCAGTAGTGTGAATAAACTTTTTTTTTCAGCCTTTTGAGTGAAAGAAATACAAACTATTTGCACCATTTTAGTCACATTCTGCCAGACACTTCAAATATGATTTTGAAACATTTCAGTGGCTTTTAATTTGGTGTATACAGATCTCTGCCCATTCTTAACACATTGGCATTCTATTGTATATCTGGAGCTGCTCATTGGCATTTCAAAGAAGTGGCCAGACTGAAGCCCCATGGCTTGTTTGCTCCAAAGTTTGGGACTAAAGCATCTATGGCGGTGACTAATGCAGCTGTCCAACAGAGGCAGTGAGAAAGGAAACGATTGTAGCAGGTTTTCCATGACAAACTAAAGGCTAGTTTAAACAGTAACACCAAGAGAGTGTCCTCATTTCACTCCTCTATGTGAGCTCACTCCTTCAACAAGTAAGAAGTGTCCCCTAGTGGTCTGAAGATATGAAACATAACTGGACTGTGACACACAGGTGGCAAGTTAGGATCCTTTGGGATCCCTGATGACAGAGCAAACAGGGCAGGGATGGCTATATGATTACAAATCTGTATTACTGACATCAAACTCTAAATGATTTTGCTCCTCAGTACATGAGTGAACTAATATCTAATTATGAACCGTCACACCAACTTAGATCACAAGGTTCATACAAAGCCCCCAGCTCTGGAATAATTGTTGACTCAGTGTTCAGAACTCAGACACAGTCCCAGACTTTACATCTAAAGTAAAGTTAAACTTTCTTGTTTAGGTGAGCTTTGGGTAATTAGTTTTCTTGTAGATAAAATGGGTAGATCTGGGTGTTCATGGACATAGAGAATTCAGGTAAACAAAGATGTTGGCACTGTCATCCCACTGCTTCATGCACTCACTCAGGTTTGTTGGCGCAGCGGGGCACTGACACCTTCTGACTTTCCCTTTTTAGTTATGCTATTATAGCTAAGCCTGCTGGGGTTTATGTGGCACTCTGTAAATAATACTGTATCTATCTAGCGCTTTCCAGCAGAACTATTCTGTCTCTTATCTATCTCTCTCACTCTCCTCTGAGTACATCACCTGCCCCTCCTGTCCAGACCAACACTGGGGTGTTTCTGACTGCTCATCTGGTCTGAGACTGGTATATTTCTGACACTACTGGAGAATTTCTGCCCCTGGGGAGCCACCAGCATGTGCCATTGACCCTCCAGTTGAACCAGTTTCATCTGCATACACCACTTGAAAGTAGGTTTCATGAAACCTTCAGTTAATAGCTCATCTTCACACCCAACTGCTTAGGCAATGCTGGTTGTTTCCTGTTCGGAATCCTCAGCAAAACTACTCAGCCACACAATTCCCAGAGTTCTTCACCAATCATGAACTCACTGCTAAAGAAACTATTACATTGATCTAACTGTAATCATTGTCTCCTATAAGCTAATCAAAATAACTGCATAATGTTTTGCTCAGTGTCTTTATTCATCCATTGTTATATGTTTATTAGCCTTTTCTATTTTCTAGACCAATTTTTCTCCCCAATGTAATGGTAGCCAATTAACCTACCAATTCGCTAGGACTGTCCCTGACTCTAGGAGGGTGAAGACCAGTGTTGGGAACGTTACTTTAAAAAAGTAATTAGTTATAGTTACTCACTACTTGTTCAAAAAAGTAACTTAGTTAGTAACTGAATTACTCTATAATAAAATTAACTAGTTACCAGGGAAAGTAACTATTTGCATTACAGTAAAAAAAAAGTTATATGTCAAAGAATAAGGATTTTTTTGAAAAAGCAGTTTTCAGTCAGTTGAAATGATCAGAAAGGTGTTTGTACATAACTTTTGATATTTATTGCACATAAACAGACCAGTGCAGGATAAAATCCTTTAAAATACCAAATCTTTGTAAA
>BRDA01003929.1:12077-37535 GCA_036984385.1 Crenuchus spilurus
TGTGACCTATCGAGATCTGTGACTTCTTCTATCAAGTCACAGATCTCGACAGGTCACAGTTCTCGGTGTAACACCTGTTAATCCTCACTAGCCTGGGCAGAGGTCCTATATAGTAATGCACCGCTTTTAATGACCAGTAACGTCAACGGCATTGTAACGACAGGAAAAGTAATTAATTATTTTATCCCTTTGCTGACAAAATGACGTCGTTACGTAACGCCATTATTTTTAACGCCGTTATTTGCAACACTGGTGAAGACTAGCGCAGCCTCCTCTGATGCATGTGTTGTCAGTCACCAACTCTTTTCCAACTGCTGCCAAAACATCAATGGGCAGCCAACACACTTGGAGGAAAGTGCTGGTTCCCCAGCTCTGATGGATTGGCTGCCAGAGGCCTGAGCCAGCAAACGTTACATAGTAGTGATAGGGAGAGAGCACTATCTACACACCCAGAGACAGCACAGCCAATTTTGCTGATGGCAAGCAGCACAACGGGATTCAAACTCGTATCAGTGCCTTAGTCCATTGAGATGTGTTTCCATTCAAGGTCTCTTAGAGTTTTCTAAAGGTTTCTTAGAATTGGCCACTTTTGCCCCTGGCTTCTTTATAGGGAGCTTAGAGCCAGATGTTTTCTGTAAAGATGCTTTTGTAAAAGCACTAAACAAATCTGAATTAAACTGAATGGAAGACCACTATAACCAAGCACCCCCATGTCAGTACAAACAAGCCAGTTTGGACTCCTGCAGTCTTTATGATGAGAGTCGACTGCAGCATTTTTCAGTGTGGCACTCAACAGTTAGTTGAGTTTTAAGTTTATGTAATGCAAAAGTTCAGGCAGGGAATTGATGCCTTTGCTGTAATCACTAATTTAACTGCTGAGCACTCAATTAAGTGAACATAATTAAGTGGACTTGACAAAGCCAGCGTATTGATCTTAATTGCTCTTAGACCTTTTAGACTCCAGAGCTTCAAGCAATCAGTGCTATTCACACTTTTTAGGCACTAGACTAGGCTCATCACAACCATGAAATATTAGCTGATGATTAATTGCAAAATAAATAATTTAGATGAACTATTTGTTCATTGTCTACAACTGTTAATAATACAAGTTTAACTGATTAGCTGTCCCGCTTCCTAAATATTCTCTTGCAGTAGCGTCAAACTGACCATACACACACAGCTTGAGTTTCTGACATTTCAATAAACACTGCTTTCTATTTGCTTTAACATAATTGATGTCAGTATACTCAATTCACAGCCTATTTATTATAGAATAAACGTGACTGTAATATAATAACTGTGGAAAGTAATTATGGTCAGATTTAATTATTTTGATTATCTCAAATAATTACAATTGGCCAATTATGTAATAATTATGACAGCCCTACAGTGGAGTTCATAATCTGTTATAAAATCCCGCTGACTTCAGTGGCAGAACACTGGAAACTGCTCCCATTTCAACTAGAGTACACAGTAGGAAGCTTTAGGGTATTAGCTTCAAACACATCGCAAGTTGAAAGTGAACACTTCAGGCTCTTCAGTCTCTGTGCTTTGCATTACCATTCAAACAATTTACAAAGAAAGGCATTACACAAAATTCAGAATAATTGAATCAGCTTAAAATCAAACACATTTGGAGTATCTTCACAAAAACAAGCAAGATACAATGTCCAATTTTTTGTAAACATGACTTTGTTCTTCATCAAATAAGACCCTCAACTCTTTACAGTACTTTACAGTAAATGTTGGAACCATGCATTCAGCCATGAGAACACACTGGTTAGTTCATGTAGTTGGATGATTAGTTGTTCAACAATCCAAATCATCTCAAAAGTATTGGGTGGAACCGGAAACTGGAAATTCCTTGGCCTTACCTGGCAAATAAATCATTCTAATTCTGATATTAATTCTGGAGAACACAGATCATCCTGATCACCTCATTCTACTGTTCAATGCTTTCTACACTGTTACACACTGATCAGTCACAACATTAATATAGTCATAGATTAAACAAACTTTGTTTAGCTCAAAGGAATGGTGCATGTGATGATCTGGGATACATATGATGGTTAGAGAACAGTTGGGTGTTGTAACTGATGTTTGGGATGCTGAAGAAAAAATACGGAAATGTGCAGCTGAGACACTTTGATATGAACCAAATTGTTATAGCACAACGACTGGGTTGGAGCAAGCCTTGTGACATGCTCCTTGTCAGCAGTGGTCAGTATCTGCCAACAGAGGCCTCCAAATTCTCCAGTACTTAATCTGAGCATCTGTGGGATGTGTAAGAAGAGCAAATGTGATTCTCATCAGTTCCACCTCAGTAAGTACAGGCCTTGAAGGATCTGCAGCTAATCTTTTGATGCCAGACACCACATGACACCTTCATGAGTTCCTTGGTGGGTCAGAGCTGTTTTAGTGGCATAAAAAGGACTGACACATTACATTTGCCACATTAACAGCCATATTATGGCTGATTGGGGTATACAAGCTGTGTGAAGGCCTGTATTGGCAGTGGGTGCACATTCAATTAGAAGGGTTATCTGGGGTACTTTTGGGCATATAATGTAGTTGTCATCAGCAACAAGGTAGGGCGGGGTACCAGACTGGAACAGGAAAGATTCATTAAACTTCAGATTACAGTTTCTAACCAAGCACCAAACCCTGATAGCAATTGATAGCAATTAGAGTCGGCTCTCCCGCCTACAGCATCGGCATACAGCAAAAACACTATCCTAGAAACAAAACTAAACATACACCGTAAACCTTTAAGGGTCTACTTTTCAAATATATGGTTTCATTCAAAATCTAAGTTTAAATAAGCAGAGACAGATTTGTGAAAGCGAGTCAGATTTGGCATTTTATTTTCATGCCAAATGATGTGATCTGCCATTCATATTATAATGACATGGTAATTTCAGACATACCATTGGTTGGACTACCGGCCATGGAATGTGTGAAATGTGAACCAAAGAAAGACCTCTCATCTGAGGTGAACATGAACAAAAGAGTGTTTCACACCTATCTCATGAATATTCCATGTAGGATTAGTGGCTGAGGAAAACAGTGTCACCTCACATTTCTTAAGCTTTAGAAATAAAACCACATACGTTTATGTATTCTGTAAAAACGGTAATGACCAGTGTGTAACCAACACCTCTGTTTATTCAGTTCTGAGCTCAAAAGTCTCTCAAAAAGACTAGAAATGTTTAGAGTGTGTTTTCACAATATATCAGCAAATCTGAAAACAGGTCTTTGGAAAGTCTAAGTTTAGAGCAGATTTAATCAAAATATAGATTTATGACACTCTTACTGTTTTGATGTTGTTATTGCTGAGTTTGTGCTGAACAAATGTCTGTGTAACACTTTGTAAAAAAAATAATTTTTAGATGGATGCAATTTGTAAAAAGTCAAGGCATGTCAGACTACATCAGAGTGTCTGAAATACCCTGAAACTCCAGGGGATTAAGGCATGAAAACGCTTAAATTCTAATTATTTTTATCTTTCCCAGTTTACAACAGGCATTTCCTTTTGAGGAATTAATGACAATATCTGATGACAGAACTTGAATGAATGTAGCATTTGTTGAGTGTAGAAAAGCTGAGGAAAAACTGACCACAGCACCAGGGGATGGGAAAACAGTGCTGACCCTTGTACGCAGCTCTGAACTGCATGCTGATTTTGTTGTTGGTAATCAATGCATATTGAGCTCTTTTCAGCATCACACAATCACGGATCAGGAAAAGGAGCGAACATAGTTGAAGTCAGAAAAAGCATAAAATTTCCACTAAAGCGTACGAACACTTGTCATGTCATCAGGTTTTGGCAAATGGGAAATTTGAGCTTCTGAGGAGCTCTTGAATGCAGCATAAATCACATTTGATGGGTTCAACTGTGCGGTTACGCTAATTTACCAAGGAGCTGTTTTAACTGCATGGCTGTTCGAACTAAGTGACATTTTGAATTCTTAATGATTTATACAGTAGTCTTGAGAATAAGCCAATGTCCTTGTGGTTTCAGTCTAATTAGTGAAAGAGAATATCAATATGAGAGTCATGAATATTTGATTGGTTAATCATTGTGCAATAGCTGAGATGAATATACTGTAGGGAATGCATTGTCTTTTCTCACACAGATTAGCATTTGCAGAGATGGGTCGAGTAACCTTAACCCTTGCCGCAAAGTTTCCCTATGGACCTGCAGTGGAATGTCTTAGAACATCCAGCATTAAGTTTATATGGCTCTATTGTTCTCTTTCTAGATCCTTTTGCTCTAAAATAAATAGCCAAAACTCCAAAATGAGAGTTATCAACAACAGTAAAGCCACTGAGGAGCCGATCAAACACAACAGAATTAAATAACCCCAAAAAAGAGAATGTAGAAGATTACATTTTTGTGCTTATTGCCTGTTGAGGTGTAGTTTGAAATTACTGAGGTCTTCTTACCATTACGAGCCAGAATGACAGCCACATACTGCTGGGTGAAGGTGTTGATGGTGAGGAGCATGGCGGGGCTCTGGGTTGTCAGGAAACTGAGGGCCATGTTGTCCCTGGACTTGCTGTACATAGAGGTTGTTGAGGAAACTTGGGCCGTCCTGTTCTGCATGACGGAGAATGGCTCTTGGAAGGTGTAAGTCACTGATGAACCCTTCTCAAAGGACACGGATACCTCTGTGGGATAAAAAAAAAAATCTTATTATAAATAGTGGTGGTTAAATATGATAAAATACAGGAGTTCATTAAATATCATGTTGTTAGCTGTCAAAACAATAAAAGTAGTGTTGACTAAGTTTTAAGACATTTAGGTTGCCCTGAAAATGGAAAATCTCTTTTATGATGTAGGTATTCTGAGCAAGCAACATGGCTGCTGTTGAATATTTCATTACATTGTGCTCCATAAATATGGATTATAATGCTCTATAAATAGCAGCTGAGTTACACATTGAGTTAATCAATATCCTCATATTGATGTTACTGTGCAAATGTTATATTTACTATATATGTGCATATACAGTACTGTGAATTGTAGGTACCTATACAAAGTTAGAAAAAAAGAGGTTGTGTGCAGTCAGGACTTTTTAACCCTTCAGAAAGGGATAACAAAAGTCATGAAAAGGTAGAGAGAAAATACATAAAATCACATCTTTTATAACTCAAAGTAAGAAAACATTCTTTACTTGGGGGGGATGGGTTAGGGGAGGTAGGGTTTGGGTGCGAAGTGAAGTTTTAGGTAGTGTCCCCATCCACAAATAAGGCCCCATGCACAATACATAGTCTACATATGTGGAGCCCAGACTAACTGCCAGCCCACATTATTAAAGCTGTTTTTCTGGGATTGTCTGCTGTTTAAGCTAAATTACACCAAGAATGGTCTTTGTATGCAAATTGTGTTGTGAAGCTAAGAACCTTGAGTAGAATGTAACACTTTTTGACGAAGAAGCAGAGGATGGACATTATCTTCAGCTAGCCCCACTGAACTGGAGTGTTGTGTTTACTTAAATATTTTGCTGGACTATATGTTTTGGCAGCAGAATGTCTTCTAGCTTCAGTGAATTTACAAGACATGTGAAATACTGAATTTTGCTGTGGTCTTTATGATGACATAACAAAATACAGACTATATGACTGTAGGACTGTAGCTATTCTAAATTTTATACAGTGATGTACAGCATATATGGCTTTTGTTAGTTATTGTTTTAAGTGAAAGTGAACTGATCTCCAAAAGGCAAAAAGATAAAGATGAATCTATTGTTTCAAAATTGTATGTATTTGTAATTGGTGTATTATTTTTTTTTGTACAATGTTAACAAGTACTGTGCAAAAGTTTTGGCACTCCAAGAGATTTGAATTCTCAGGTAACTCTTCACACATAATTAATTTGGTAGGGCTATGGGCTTGTTTACCATTATTGTAAGGAAAGGCCACGTGATGCAAATTTCAAAACTTGCAACAACTTAAATGAAGATTTCCTGAAAATCAGCAGCTACGAGTCCCTCTAAGCAGCTGTCTCGCACTAACAGCTATGCCCACAAAGCAGAAGGTTAAAGAAGACAATAAAGAATTTTCAGGTAGCCGTTTTGTCAGTTTTATGTTGTAATTAAGAAATGCCAGTTAACGGGAACATCAACATGGAAGTCAAACTGAAGTCTACAAGACCAAGAAAACTTTATGAGAGAACTTCATGAAGACTGCTAGTAATTAAAACCCCAGTTTGACTGCAAAAGACCTTCAAGAAGATTTAGCAGACTCTGGAATGATGGTGCACTGTTCTACTGTGCAGTGACACCTACACAAATATGACCTTCATGGAAGAGTCATCAGAAGAAAACATTGACAAATTGATTCAATTAAATATCAGCAAACTTTGGAAGCAAACATCACACCATGTTTTTTTGTTTTGTTTTGTTTTCCTTTTTTTAAAGCTGAAGATGAAAACAGGATGACTTCTACAACAGTAAAATGGTCCTAAATACACCTCAAACTCCACAATGAAATACCCCAAGAGGAACAATCGGAATGTTTTATCATGGCCCTGACAAAGAACTGAAGAACGAAAACTGTTTATAAGTTGTGATACTTGCCAAAGAGGGTGTTATTAAGTACTGAACATACAGAGTGCATTTTTTTTTGCTCTGGGCTCTTTTACTTTTTGTTATTTTGAAACTGTAACAGTAATCTTGCTGAAACTACCAAAGAAATGTCATTTCTCTGCACACTTTTTAGCCTCCTTATACCCTGTTCTTCAATGGTCCAAATCCCCAGCGGACTACCACAGTGTTATTTGGGTGGTGGATCACTCTCAGCACTGCAGTGACACTGGTGTGGTGGTGGTGTGTTAGTGTGTGTATGAGTGGAGCAAAGCTGGTGATGTTTTTAAACACCTTAATGTAATTGCTGTAGTGAAAATAGTGCACCAACCAAAACTATCCAGGCAGCAGTGTCATGTAGGCTGCGACATGTGACCACCAATGAATAACTAGAAGATGGCCAAAACAAACTGTGAAGCTACTGAGGAGCTACTGTCTCTGACTTTACATCTACAAGGTTGACCTACAAGTGTCTAATAGAGTGGACTGTGAGCTAACCTCCTGCAGCTCTGTTGTGTTTGATCGACTTGTACCAGCACATCACACACACTAACACACCATTTAACAACTTCTCACAGCACATAAAATATGTTATAGCACTGAGGATACCAACTAATGGAGTGTTTCAGATGCCTCCAAGCCCAGAGAAGTCAATGTCACATGGTTAACATAAGGCTTCTTTATTGCACAATAATGTTTTAAGTGGCATTTGTGAATGAATACTGTAGTGCTTGACAAATGTTTGCTAAAATAATCTCTTGCCCATGTGGTTTTATCAGCTATTGATGAATGATAGTTCTTGATGCAGTAATGTCTGAGGGATCTAAAATCACAGGTGTTCAACTTAGGCTTGTGCCCTTGCCCTTTTTGCGTGAAATTCCTCCAGATTCCATTAATCATTTAATGATATTATGCATTGTAGCAGAGGAAATATGCATTTGAAATATGACATATCTTTGAGGAACATTGTTTTTAAACATTTCAATAATTTTCTCATACGTTTGTTGACTATCTTTGCTTCTCAAACAAATCAAATCACGATTACAATCACCTGATGACATCAACAATAAATACCCCATCCAAACATTGACCAGATCAGTCAAAGTTGACCAGAAAAATCATGCAATACCATGGGTTCATGTGGTTTGCATGCAGTTAAATAAAGTCAAAGTAAATGTAAAAAAAAAAAAAAAAAAAAAAAAAATTGTCCACAGTCTCCCAATTTTTAAATATTTGGGCTTGTATATTGAGCAACCCAGCCATATAGAACATACTGATGCTGAATTCTAAGACAACATTGTTCCTTACTTCAGTACATGGGTAAAAACACATTTATATGATTTACTTGATTCAAATGTGTATGCCAGTTCCACATGAATAAAATATATTGCATCAACACATTTCCTCCCAAAATAACTGAAGAGAGATGTAATATATTTAATTCATGTGGAACCAGTGTACACCAGCTTATAAAGTGTAATGAAACTACACCATACATAATAGTACAAAATGTGAAATATGACAATATCAGAACTGGAGCATACATGAAGAAAAACCTTTTTTACCTCTCCTAGACACACAGGCCTACATGATTATAAAAGACAAGCCAGATCAGTAATAGCCTCACACAAAGGCAACCTAAAGAAAGAGAGGCGTACAGTCTGCCTTCCTCATCTTATCCTCTTTGGCTTTGATCACTTCTCTGAGAACTCCATCTGAATGCAGATTTACACGCCGTCACACAGGGTCAGCATTAAAGAGAAGAACTGTCAGGCTTGTCTAGACCTTCATGAGAGCACAATTCTTCATTTTAACCCATAAATACATACCATCAAACACTGGTACATACACTATATGGCTAAAAGTATGTGGACACTAAACATTCATTTTAGATTGATTGCAAATATTATTTCATCACTTTGTCACAATTATATCAACTAATCAAACTTGTCATCTCCTAATGAATGACAGGACCAAAACATAGACAGTCGCACTTAGACGACTACCCCAAATCTGAATTATTGATATGGTAATTTATGCCAAAATTTAAGCCAAAATTTTATGAACACCACATTCAGAAATCAAAAGTTGAAATTTTGCCTTTTTTACTGCAGTACCTGCCTTTACTCTTTTGAGGAGACTTTACCACTAGATGATGGTACACTGCTGTGATCGCATAGTGAATTGAAGCACTAATGTAGGGTGCTAAGGTCTGGCTTGCAGTTTAGTCAATTCTTCTAAAGCAACCTTGACACACTTTTTCAGCATCCTCTGACCTGTTGAAAATCCCAGAGTTCTTCAGTACAAATTATTCTACTCTCAATGTTTGTCTATAAAGATTGAATGGCCATAAGAGCAGCTAATAATTAGAAGACATGGACAGATACTTTTGGGACGGAGGCAAAATAAGGGTGAGAATGTCAAATAAGTAAGACTGTTTGGAAGGTTCCACAATTAGCGGTTAACTGGTAACAGGTGAGGTCATCAAGATTGAGCATAAAAGGAGCATCTCATTGTCAGTCAGTTTAAAGACAATGTTTCTCAGCACAAGACTGCTAAGAATTCACCATCTACAGTTTATAGTGTCATAAAGATTCAGGAAGTCAAGGGAAATCTTGATTAGGGCTGCACGATATATTGTTTCAATATCGTCATCACGTTGTGCAATAGTCACATCACAGGACTTGCAATGCCACTTAATGCAAATTAAACATCTACATACTCTAAATCTAAATTAAATGACATATACCAGAAGCAGATATCTGTTCAATATATTTTATTTTACTCCAATATTTGAATTATTTGCTAGTTGGGGTGAGTAACATACAGTTTCTTTGTGTAAAGTGAACCATCCAATTATTCTTCATCATCAACAGCTGAAGAGGCCTCTCCCTCCCCTACTCCTCACTCACCACAGTCTGAAAATGAGTGAGGAGTAAGATAAAACCTCTGAAACCAGAGGTTTGGTAACAAAAAGATATTTTCAAATGTTTCAAAAAGATCAAATGTACAAATTATTTTGGCTACAGAAATGATGATGTTGACCCAAAACAGAATTTGTCGAAAGTGCTTTGCAGTTGTTGCCACAACACTAGACCATTTAATGCAGGGGTGTTAAGCTCCAGTCCTGGAGGCCTGGATTCCTGCACCTCTTGGTGATCATCCTGATCAAACACACCTGATTCAACTCAGTAGTTAATTACCAGGTTTAACTGTAGAGAATTCACTGAACTGCTAAACACTGGCTCTCATGGACTAGAGTTTGACACCCCTGATTTAAAACGTCATGACAAAGCTCTGTATGATGAGTCAAAGCCAGATATACAAAGCAAAAATAACTCTTTTGGAAGCCTTTGCCAGTGTTTCACCATGTGAGAAAGGTTCCAAATGACACAAAGTAATCAATGAAGCAGTAACTTTTAACTTGACAAAGACATTGTACCAGTAAACACATGATCTGTTAGCTTGATAAGCAGTATGTAAAAACATCAGCACACATTTGTATAAGCACATATTTTTATGTTGCCATCCCAGAGTAACCCTGCATTTTTTAAATACTACAATATATATTGCAGAAAAAAGATATTTTAATACAACCCTAATCTTGATGTGTGAAGGCCAAGGCTGGAAACTGCTGATGAATATGTGTGGCCATTGAACCCTCAGTTGGCATTCTTTGAGAAGCTGTCATGCTACTGTGATGGACATTCCACCACTGCATCCAGAAATGCAACCTGAAACTATTACATACAGAGGAGGCCATAGTTTAATTCTGTACAAAAATGCAAGTTTTCTAGGTCATCTGAGATTCCCTGAAAGACAAGTTCAGCTTGTTTTTCACCTTTTTTGGCTGTGACTTGACAAAGATCCACCCACACGAGCACGCTCAAGAAGTACCAACAATTGGAAGAAGGTTATAATGAGTCAACATTGCATTAGTGAATGCTGTGATTTTACTGACTGAGTGAATTTCAAATGAATGTAGCTTTGTTCAATTTCAAACATCAACACTGTGAAAATCCCACTCAGTGCACATGCCTTGGACACCTCTGTGGGGCATTTTTTTTGTAACATGAAAGCAATTCAGTACAAACCTTCAATAACCTTTAAATCATGGTAGAATTTACTTTCCAGTTGAAAAAGTTAAAAACAGCAAAAATCTGTTGTCAATTACCTGGTAGATACCTGATAGAGATCTATTGCATTTTGGTTTCATCATGTCTGAAAGGTAGAATCCTGAGGCAAGTGTTACTCAATAGCCGTCTTTGTTAATTACCGGATTTCAGTGTTTACAATCCTGTAAAAGAGACTCTCTGAATATTTCATCACATTTTTATTTTTTTGTGATGTTCATTAAGAAACCATTCCCTCTGATGCTAAATGTGAGGCAATTAACTGAGAATGCGTATGCCAGATACAGCAAAATACATCATTTTTACTTTTCTTGTTTTCTTTTTGCCTTTTTTTCAAGATGTAATTATCTTACAGTGCCTGATTTTTCCTTTTTTTGCTTTAATTTCAGGCATCAAGATCCTGTAAAAACAGTGTTGTAACAGCTGCACTGACGAGGCCAAAGGGGAGAGTAACAAACAATTTACTACCAACAGTGACTAATTAAATGGAGACAATAGAATATCAGGTACAAAATAAAGTGCTAACGAAACATTTTTTCTGCAGTTCAAATGTATTTCTTAGAAAAGGTAGGTCACAGAGTGCGTGTGGGGGGCATGGATGTTGGGGTAGGGGTATGGAGGTCCCCCTCTTTTAATAAAGACTCTAAAGGGAACCCGAGAAGAAAAAGAAGAGCATAAAAAGGAAGAAAGAAAAACAAAAAAAGGACAGAGACATAGAAAAGGTGTAATAGAAAACGAGAGCAGACGAGAGGTGAAATAAAGAGAGACAGAAATGCCTCAGACTTTAGTAATCACAGTGTGTCTGGTTGTCTTTCTTTTGTAATGAAAACTGCAGCTATACCTTCTTTGCAGGACGGTCCCCCGTATGCAGAGTGTGTGCAGTCACATGTGTAGCCGCTGCTCTTCTCAATGCATTTGCCCCGGTTGTGGCAGAAGCCGGTGGAGCTGCTGCAGTGACCGGGACAGCCTGAGCTCACTCCGGGGGTCATTTTAGCCCGCTCGTCAAGGTCAAAGTTCACACCGTTTACGTCGAGCGCTCGGATACAGCCGAGGAATCCCCTCTGCCTGGAAGCTGTTCCACCTGAATAACCGAGGGAGAACCTTGTAAATTGCTTAATTTTGCACTTTTGACTGTATTCATTTCCCAGATGAGGCAGGATTTGATTTGCCAGTTGGTTTAAGATAAAGTGTGTAATTTCTTTAAAGACAGTCCAGAAAAACTCAATTCCATATAAATTCATATCATATTAAAATCACTCCAGTTGTTATTGTCAGACTGTAAAAACTACACAATACTGATTCATTCTTTACATAAAGCACTGGTTGTGCCTGTAACCACTTAAATATCTGTACATCCCCATCCATTAGGGCTTTAGTCAGCCATTTATTTTATATATTTCTATAAATTATATATATGTGCAAGCTTGTGCACCCCTTGATAAACTTCATGTATTTAATGTTCTAAGTGAAAATAAGTAAAAGTGTATTTTACAGAGAATAAACTTCTACACATTTAATGTACATTTACAGTATTCTTTATTTACTGCACTGGACATTGTGGAGATAAAACAAAATATTGTCTGTCTGAAAGTTAGGACACATAAAATGTTTATTTTATGTTTTATTTATTTCCAATGTATTAAATTAAGAAGATATCAAATATTCTCATTTGTTGTCTGTGGTTCCTTATTGGTTCCTTATGTTTTAATAAGTTTCCTCTGGTTAGAAGGGATGACTAGAAGTTCCCTGGGTTTAGAAATGCTGTCCAGAAGAAATGCAGTGTCACTGATTTTACTTGAATGATTAAATATATTAATACTGTATGAAGAGGACTCTCATAAAAGAATAATAAAATCCTGCAAACTCTGTGAAAATGCTTTGTTTCAACTTTAAAAAGTGCATATGTAGTTCAGTTAAATATTTAATAGCATAAAACATTTCATAAAGGAGTATATGCATAAAAAATGATTAACTTTTAACTTTATGTATTTATTATAAACAGATAATAACTAAAAATATGTATAAGGGATTGTATATAATGTACAGTTTATAATGTATATATAGAGAGCAGTACACAGTGCCTAATATGAATTTTACATTAAAAATGAGCAGTAAGCTCCTAGGCAAAAATATGAATCACTTTCCAGAAATATATATTTAAAAAAATAATAATAAAACCTCTCCTGGGTATTTGCAAATGTCTCTCACCCACAAACAGCTGGCTGTTGAGCTGTAGGCGGAGGTGTCCATCGGCTGGAGCCTCGAGGAAGCGCAAGGGCAGCTGGTCCACCTGCAGCGACGTCTCCTTTACATTCCGCTCTGCACGGACCCAGTGCCACTGTCTGTCGTTCAGAGGCACAGGGGATTTAACAGCCAGCACCACCGGACCATCACCCGCGTTAAAGGAAAACGTCACAGCAGAGGGAGCTGGAGGAGCAGCACCAGAACATAAAATAATAGATTTGTATATCAGTGCCAACATTAGAAGTCCTCTATGAAGGAATTCACTTGTTGCTTATTAAACCAAGAAACTGAGACATCCCCCACATTTATGTTTGTCGTATAAGGAGATATTTTACTACAAATTTGATGTAAACTTATTGTTCTGTGGAAAGAAAAAGCATCCTTTACATTTTTGACATCTTTGTCAAAGTGTGGCTTCCTGTTAATGCAGTATGTAAATGAAATGTAAATGCAATTCATTATGTAATTACGTGGTTTCATTTAAACCCACATATCCAACATTTTATATGTAAATTTTAATATACATTTCCTATTTACTCTGAGGTCCACTTACAACATATAATGAGTTTATGTAACATAAACAGCCATAATTCATTTTCACATGATCATTTTCGATCCTCTCTTTATTTTCTAGATCAGACAAGTCCAATTCCACTCCTGGAGGGCCGTATTCCTGCACAGTTTAGTGGTTGCCCTGCTCTGACACTACAATTAAACATGCTCATTACCTGCAGAACTGAATCAGGTGTGTTTGATCAGAAAGATCACCAAACTTCAGGAATCCAGGCTTCTAGGACTGGGTATGGACACATTTGTCCTAGAGATAAGTCTGTTGTTGTTTATATTCCTTTAACACTAGTTTGTTCACCTCCTGCACCCTTTTCAAGTAACAGTCCAGGCTGAAAAACTTCAGTGTGAATGGGTGGAGCTAAACTGATGTAGGCTTAATGGGGTCTTTGTAAATACATTGGTTTCTATGACATCACAAAAAAGTTTTTGCAGCTCTGTTGACACATATTGACTGTAAGGACTTGATTGAACTAACATTTACTGTGTTTAGATATTTAAACTCATTTATTACAAAAAAATAAAAAATATATATTTTCCAAAAATACAACCCCTTTAAATAATATAATGTGATTTGAATATAAAAAAACCATAATGTGCCTGTTGCATGTAAATCAAACGTTACAGCAACACAACTGATGTCAACTTTCAATGGCTGGCAAAAATGCCACGCTGCATTTTATTCATGTGCAAGTGATTAAAGTAAATATTTCTTTTTCAGTGCAGCCAAGCAACAGCGATGGCTGAAATAAATGATGCAAGCCACACTGGGCAAAATAACAACAGCAGGCACTGTTGGCTTGAGTTGTGTCCGGAACTGGAGTAAAGCAGACAGACTGACACAGCAGTGACTCTAGATTTCATAACAAAGAGATGAGTTTCCAACCAGGAGCTGAAATCCCAATATCACACCTGGGTTTTTATCACATGCCAGCATTGTCTTGTAATGTGTTCGCTGCTTGAAGGCGAGCGTATTGACGTTTTAAATTCAAAAGCTTGTACGAAGTGTCCGTGATTTGTAGATCTGGGCATGTTATCTGCCCTGTGCTGGCAGAAGTGACAAGCTGATAGCACAATTCTCCAAATGAGGAGATATGCTGAAGTGAGTCATTGGATGTGTATGGTTGATAAAATAATCCTCGTGTTTATCTTGACACTATGCCACTCAGTAACATGCATAAGAATAAATCAAGTCACAACCCACACTACAAACCCATGAATCAAATCCTCAGCAACCCAAATCAACTCATCGGCTAATTTGGGGGCCCATAATGAGCTGAATCTACCAAGTTAGACACGGGAAAACACCACAAAGTCAGTATCCTTAATTGTAGACTTACTTTATTAGGTGAATTCTGCTTTATTGATGAGCATGCAATAAGTGGAGCAGAAAAGTAAGCTGAGGAGACACACTCACAGCTTAGCTCAACTCTGATGAAGTCTTGCAGTCCCAGATTTTCCAGAAAGACCCCAGAGGGTGAGCCAGTCTTGAAGTAGAAGGAGATGTCAAAGGAGAACTCAATCTGGAAGGCGGGGAAGTGCAGGTAGGATGCCTCCTCGTAAAATGATGCTGCATTCCACAGAGACTCTGTCGATGAGGGAAGGACAGCAAATTCTCAGATTACTCATCTCAGAAATCTGTGCCTGGATTTAACATTTCAATCCACTAGTTTAGGGAGGAACAAAGACCACCTACTGTCACCAGAGCATTCCAGAGGTCCGACACTATAAACAGCCTCAGAATTCAGTCTGTTTGTGTCTCCTATAGCTATCCCACTCACTGGCAGATCATCTTTATAGGACAGGAGGCCGGTGTCATTCTCCCTGCATGAGAATGCAAGAGCCCCAAAATTAGCAGATTGGTGTCTGCCACATGGCTGTAGACAAACAGCATTTCATCATCCACTGACAACAAAAATGTTGTCAATGCTGTCACATATAGTGATGGTTTGCTACTGCTGCAGAAAAAAACAACTAGAATAAACATTGTCAGAAGTTGATTTAAAGGGCCCAATGTTGAATATGGGGGGCGACGACTTCTAACAGCAACACATCCAAAGGAAGCCCCCTACACTTCCAGTAGGATGCAAATAAATGTAATAAAGTATTGTAGATTCCTTTAAGTTAAGCATTAATAAAACAACTCATCAATATTTCATGATAATCTATGTCATTGTCTCAGCTGATGGATTGCTGCAGCCCTAAACACATTACGGAACACATAAAAAGCTGGGCTATTTGTCAGTGCTGTCCACTACTACTCTAGTTTGAAGGACGAATGGTCATGTAATAGGCTGCAGAAGAAGAGTTATGGCCTCTTGGACTAAAAAGACCATAAAAACATGAAGCACATGAAGAGCAGCAGTACAGTGTGGTTCTGTTAGCAGTCACATGAGCCTTTGCCTTGTTACCATGAGTCTTGATCTGCATCGCAGTTGCAGAAGTAGTTCATGTCGATGCAGTTTTCCTCCAGACTGCAGGCACACTGCTGCACACCAGGCTGGAAACCCCCCCAGTAAGTCTTCCGCTCTCCACTACGGTCCAGCCACCATGACAGTGGGATGCCATCTGCATCATAACATACATACACATCACAGGTCTAAATCTCTAAACTCACAGTGATTCAGTTATAATGTTTAGCATTTTTCTATTCCACGCCATCATGAACAGAATAGACACATTTCCAAATTTCCATTTCTCTGCCAAGACAACTTCTCTCAACCCACTTAATCTACAATCAAATCTTATTTAAGGTTTTGCAGATTAATTAGGGACACAGTGTGACTTACTGGGAACTATAAAAATTAATAACCTCTGTAGCTGAATGCTGCATTCACCATATTAGACAACTGATTCCCAGCAGAAAGTGTTGATCTAGAATGAGGTTGTGGGTGACCATGAATGTCAAAATAATATCCATAATATCCAACATTAATTTAACTTTACTGCAGTAAAGCTAAACTCTGTGGTCTGGAACTAGAAAAGGGAAACGGTGTCATTAAAAACATAATTGTTTTGTATAAATTATTCAGGAATTTCACTTATTCGGCCAAACGTGTTATTTTTTCAGCCAAATGATTTCAGTTTCCAAATATTTGGTGCATCCCTAATTATTAATATAATTATTGCCATTTTGCTAATTATTTTTACTGATAAAATTAAAACATGGAAGTAATTATATAATCACATAAAAGATTTGTATTTATAGTCATGACAAACTACATTAGGACATAGAAATTACACATAAAATGTGTTGGAGATATATTTTGATGTTGCTATTAGCCTCCATTGTTGATGTTTATTTTATTAAATTATAAAATTAATGTAATTCTATATAATAGATTGTTTATATGGCAGAATGTCAAGATGATTTGTGTCTGGTGTGAGTGTTGTCCGAAATCACTCTCGTCTCCCTCACTGCTTCACTATACAAGGTTCTATGTAGAATATTCTACTTACTAATCAGTGAACGAGTGAACAAGTGGACCATTTCAGATACAGCTAATGGTTTTCTGCTCTTTTATACAGTAGACTCTGCCTATTTCCTGTGTTAAGCATTTTGGGTAATGGGGAAGTGAGGTCTGTTTCGTCTCCTTTAGTTCTTATGAGATGAATAAAAGATTAGAGAAAAGATATTAATATATATATTGCTTATAAAAGTTATTAAATTGTTAATTTGGGGCATAGGCTGCTTAAATGTGGATGAAGGACACATTTTTTACACCCCTGAGAAAAAACTCAGTGTAAGTTTAACAGTTGCAGCTTCATGACATCTCTAAAGAGTAAATCTAAAGCTCTCTTCTGTAATATATAATTAAATGCATTTTGAGATTCAGTTACCCTGTGGGAGAAATTAGATCAATTACACTCATAATGTAATTAAAAACACATAATAAAGTCATGGAGTTGATAGCAGTCAGATTTATGCCTTTTCTCTTCATCTCAGCTTTCTGTGAGAGCCTTAATTGGAATTCGATAAGCTCTTCATTTATTTGAGGATGAAGTTTGCACACTTCAGATGTATAGCAGCCAGGAAACAGTGACTGATATCTATAATGACAAGATAATTTAAAGCTCTAACACCAAATGTTTGTAATAAAGTGCAGTAATCATGATATACTGCAATAAATCTTAGACTCGAGGTCCATTAATGTCAAGTGGAATTTTATCAAGGCTGTAATTATTGGGTATCTGGGACAACTGCCAGATTAAAAATCAACGGCGGATGTGGGCCATGAATATTCTCTAATTATCTTCCTAATGGACAAGCTTGGAGGTGTTTGTGGCTCTTATTGGCAACAAAATGTAAAATAAAATCAACAGTGAACTCTTTGATTTGTTTGTGTGATGTTTTTGGTGGAATTAAAATCTGGAAAATTCTTTTTCCATTAGTTTCTCTGTCGAGAGACAGACAATTTAGACTGTGCTAGACTGAGGTTACATGATCCATTGCTGTTTCTAAATGTAGAAAAGCGCATGTGGATAAGAACAATTTCCAAGCCCAACAGGCCCTCAAAGGTGAGAAACTGCTGCCGATTTGCAGAGCTATCAAACGTGTCAAACGTTCAGAGACTGCAGAGTGTACAGCATGTTTTAAACTTTCTTTTCTTTCTTTAAAGAAATGTTCTACTTTGCTGCTCCATGTTCTTGGCCATGTTAAGTATGATTCATTAAAAGACTAAATTCTGTGTAATCTTTTATCCTGTGAACACTAGTCTGGATTGAGGGGTGGGGGGGTTCTTAGGGGGTTCAGGACCTCTCAGTCCACTCTGGATTCAGAACCTGCCCACAACACCTGGGAAGATAATTGTTTAAGATCAGAGAGAGAGAGAGAGAGAGAGAGAGAGAGAGAGAGAGAGAGAGAGAGAGAAAGAGGGGAAGGGAGACTGAAACAAGGCAGAGATGATATGAAAGGCATTCAGAGACAGAATAAGTGGACTAAATAACAGACACTGCAAGACAAATAGTGACAGACAGAAAGAGAGACAGTTAACAAGATACAATAAGACAGAAAGAAAGAGATGTGTGAAGAATGGAGGATGAGAGAGAGAGTGAGTAATAGGAAGAAAGGACAGACAGAAAAAGAGAAAGATAGAAAAATAGAGAGAGGAGAACAAGAATGTGATGAACAGGAAGAAAGGATGGAGTGAGAGAGAAAGAGAGAGAGAGGGAGAGAGAATGAGAGAGAGATGGTTTATATGGTATTTCAGTAATTATGTTTTCTTTCAAGTCAGTGGGCTAGAAGAGAGAAAAAAGAACATCCCCTTTAATGGTAGGGGAATAAAAATCTTGTTTATTGTCTGCAGTGACATGATATCTGCCTCGGAGGAATTAAGCTGCATCCATTTTTCATAAATTAGGAACCTACACATGACTCTCCCTGAGTGCAGCCCAAACAGAGTGAGTGAATCTAAACAGCCGTGTCTTCCTCAGATCCCCGGGGGAGTGCATGCTAACTTTGTTTAAAGGACAATGTGGATTATGAGAGGACAAAAACTAACCACCACAGAGCTGCATCACAGTTTCCGCGCTAGAACCACTGTCTCATCTATGGGAGGTGTACACGTCCTCTTTAACATCACACAACACGCATTCACCAACCACAGTAATGTTAGCATTAGCACAGAGCCCAGTACCCTAAGGCAGGAGATCTTTAGAAGAATATTCCACTGCAGCCTTTAGAAACCAAAGTCATTAAAGAACTGATTCTCTCAACCTTTTACACAATTTTCCAGATGTAGTTGATCAGCCAAGACAGAGTTTGGAGTTTTTAGTTTTGAACTAGAGCTGTGAGGCTAATGTTGCTAAGGATAAAACTCAATAGTCACCAAAATAGCTCTCTCATTTCCATTTGACTAAACCGGCAAAAACATTTGTAGTGAAATCAGACACACTTCTTGGCAGCCTGTATTGTTGAGGCTTTATTCCTTTTTACATTGTGCATAAGTCAAACTGTGTCCTAAACCACATTAACTAGTCTGTGAGGCCTTAATTCAGATCTGGATGAGGTTTGAGTGGGTTGAGAAAAGCTTTGGGAGAAGTTTAACATAAAGGATTGCATTTATTTATTGTAGACTATTGAGTTACACTCTTCAGCCTCATGCCTCTGGTTTTAAAGTAAAAAATCAAAAGGTGACAGTCAACATCAGGCCAAATACCAGTACCACACAGTGGCTGACAGTCAAGTAGTAATCAGGCCAAAGTAGGCCCAACAAAACAGCAAAATTTCAAAAACAGATTTGAAATCATTGGTAAATTTTCACAAAATTATATACATCATTTTGAATGTTTCAAAACTCACATAATGCATAATCTTTTTTATTTATTTAGGCTGTTCTGGCTACCACACAAGCATTACAACAAAGGAAGGCACTTTACCAGCTATCTGATAGGCTGTTTTGGCTTAAAATTAATCAAGTGCTATCTTTAGTGTTACAAGCATTCCCACTCTTTTTTGACCTCTTATTATAATATACCTGTTATAGACTATAGCCTCACAACCTAGTTCAGGGCTGCATTAACACAAACCACAAAGTTATTACTTAATTGCACAGTTCTGGATCCCCATGCACTCACCCCATGTGTTGAAGAGACGAGATCTCCTGCACTGGTAGGTAATTTTCTGTTGACAGTATTCCGACTCTGTTACCAGCACCCTTAGATGGTCCAGCAATGCACCATAATCAAACCGTGTGCTGTAGGGTCTTTCAAGTGTGGAACCTCGAACTCGAACCTGACCAGTGCTGTTGTGGTGGACCACGGTCCATACTTTGTTCTCTGGGTAGTAATGCAAAGACAAAGACCTCACTGTTCACCATTTTTTTTCAAAAGTCATGGAACATTTTTGCATAGTATTGGGCAAAATGCATGAAGGAACCAAGCCAAAGTTGTTGAAGCAATAATCCCACTTGTTATGCTGGAATTATGCAGGACATAATCCCTTCATGATGCCTGATAATCGCTGATCAAAGTCAGAAGGCTACTGTGTTGCCAAATAGCTCTCTGGAATAAAGCTTCTCGGTATCAGATATTATGGATTAAGATTACATGGGATTATGATACTTGATGGATTATATAAATCGTAATATGATGTGATCTGAGGCTTTTAAAAGTTCAGCCCGGGATGTTCATGCATTTCCAGTTAGTGCCAAGCTTACCTGTCATGTTGCAGTAGACTTGAATCGGACCTAGAGGACCGCTTCCGTCAGGATCAATGGAGAAATCACCAGAGGTGCTACCTGCGAGCCTGTAGGCCTCACACGAGGATTCATAGACAGCTGTAGTGAAGTGTAAAGCAGAAAAGTGGAAAAGAGGGAGAAGAAAAGCAGTGGCTTTGAGGATTCACTGAATCATCTGAGACATTTCATGTTGAGAACAAACTTGCCTTTGGAACAGTGTGTAAATGCAGGCGCTTTTTGTAACAGGCAGAAGAAAAAGGTCAGTGCTGTCTGCTTAAATATACGCTCCTTCTGCTCCATCCTTTACATGAGAGACATGCATACAGCACCCTCCATAATTATTGACACACCTGGTTAAGAAGTGTTCTTTGGCTTCTAATAAATTCTTTTTTTAAATAATATAGGAAAACAATGCAAGAAAGATACATAATTAAGCTTTAATTCAAGTGCCTTTTTTGGTGGGGAAAAAAAATCTCACATTAAGAAAAATCTTTTGAATGAAATCATGTGTGCCACAATTACTGGCACCCCTGGTGTTAGTACTTTGTACAACCTCCTATTGCCAACAAGACAGCATTTAATCTTCTCTTATAAATCTTCTCAATATGGGAGAATACACAAAGAGGGATATGCGACCATTTCTCTTTGCACAACCTCTCTAAATCATCCAGAGTCCTGGGTCTTCTCCTATGCACTCTCCCCACTGGTTTTCTATTGGGTTGAGGTCTAGGGACTGAGATGGCCATGAGAGGAGCTTGGATTTTTGCCTTGTGAACCATTTTTGAGTAGATTTGGCCACATGTTTAGGGTCTTTATTTTGCTGAAAGACCCAGTGACGACCCATCTTCAGCTTTTGGGCAGAGGCCACCAGATTCTGATTCAAAATGTCCTGATATTTCACATAGTTCATGATCCCATGTATCTTTACAAGGTTCCCAGGTCCTTTGGAGGATAAACAGGTCCATAGCATCACCAATCCTCCCCCATACTTAACAGTGGGCATGAGGTGTTTTCCTGTGTACTCATCCTTGGTGTTATGCCAGACCCACGTACGCTACAATGCGCTCAACTTTTGTTCATCAGCTTCTTATCACTGGTAACGACGCAGCTTTCCTCTCACTCATTCCCGCAGCTTCACAGTGCTTTAAACAGGGTGGATGCTGAGCGTCCACAGAGTTCAATAGCGAAGCAAAGCGTGCAGCGAAACGAGATGAGTCATTGGATAAACGCTGGGCTTTGTCCCGCCCATCGGATGCTCAGCGTCTCTGGGGGTCTATGGGGCAGTGGGCTGGCCTCGGCTGGCCCGGACACTCAGCTTCTGTATGATGATTGGATGATCTCTCTGAGGCTGAATCCCTTTTTGATTGACAGCGAAATGAGCGAATCAGTGATCTTTTTGTGTAAACATCCATGGGAGCATTTTAAAATTTTCATTCTGTTCTGAGTTGAACCGAAGACTTTCCTAATCCTCTTAGCGGCATTTTCTTTGTTAAAAAGGACTAGCCACAAATTGAGCTTCTATTTCTGGTGTTTTTTTGTAGCTGCTTGTGTTTGGAGACTGACTTCTATCACTCTTTTTGACTTCTATCGCAGTTTCTGTCCAGCGTGTGCTGCTGAGCCCATCCACCATCACAAAGCACCCACAGGCGGACACACTTCACACTAGCCTCGCGCCAGTCCCAGCTAGCGAGCTAGCAGGTGTAAATTTGAATAGCATGAAATTTGAATGATTCTAGGCCAGACTAGCGTGTTTGGCACGCTTTTTTTGCGTAAAAAAAAAAATTGGTCGGGGTGCTTTTTAGAGGGTCGGGCGGGGATGATCACCAATTGTTTTTTTTACTTGGCCTTATGAGTATAACTCAGAAAAGGCTTTCTCCATGCATGCCTCCCTAACAGCTTGTTGGCATGTAGATAGTGCCTGATGGTTGTTTGGGAGACCTCATAACCCCAAGATGCTACCATTTGATTAAATTCTCTTACAGTGAGCTTTGGAGAACTTTTTACTTCTCTTACCATCCTTCTCACTGCGTGTGGTGGCAAGACACACTTGCGTCCTTTTCCAGGCTTGTTTGTCACAGTTCCAGATGTTTTGAACTTTTTGATGATTGCTCTGACTGTAGATAAGGGCATCTGCAGGTGAGTGGATATTTTCTTGTAGCAATTGCCTGCTTTATAAAGGTCGACACACATTTGCCTTACTTGAATAGTGTGTTCTCTTGTCTTTCCAATGTTTAACAGTGAATGTGTAACTGCTGTCAGTGAATCTGTACAGCTACAGTGAATCTGTAGCTGTGCAACACCATATTTAAACCCCAGGGAAACAGGAAGTGCTGAATTACTAATTAAAAGTTCCTAGATACTTTGATCCACTTTATAAACTACAGTAGAAATGACATAAATGGTTAAAATACATATATTTCCAAGAAATTGTTAAGGGTACCAATAATTGTGGAACAGGTCATTTTATGGGAAATACTTTGTAATTATTTCTTAGTCAGGATTTTTTCTTTATGTTTTTTTTACTTGAGTTGAAGGTTGCTTTTTTCTATTTTTGTCAGAGTGAGATTATGCTTCTGCAATAAAAAAAATAATTTATTTTAAGGCTTTTAACAGATTTTAACTAGGGGTGCCAATTATTATGGAGGGCACTGTAGGAGGGCAAGATCTGTGATCAGTGCCTTGAGCATCTTTGGTTTTAATCAGATGAGGATTTTACATGATGTGGCATCACCACAAAACTACATGCAATTCTACTAAGCAGGTGTGGGTCTGATTAGTACGTGGACATGAGTCTTCCAAGAAAAAGCGTGAAGAAAGTTGCTTTGGGAGAAGTTTAACAAAAGGATTTCAGGTATTTAAGTAGACTGTTTGTGGGACAACAAGAGGTGTTATTTCTGTGTTCTGTGTGGATTCCAGTGCCCCAGTGATTGATACTGATGCTATACAGTATAAATGCGGCTGTCTTTCAAATGACAAAGACCTAAAACCAAGGTCCTGATTCTCTGAGATCAGAAAAAAATCCCTTGTCATTTTGTCTAGTGAGATATAGTGATGTCACCTCAATGTACTGGCTAAATTTCCCACTCAATCATCCTCATCTTCAAAAACTGTCTGCTCACCTCTATGCCTAACAGTTAATGTGTGGTGAGAGTTCTGGTGCTGACTGGCTGCTGTCACATCATCCAGGTGGATGCTACACATTTGTGGTTGAGGTGACTCTCTAAGATCTGAATCAAAAGTCAAAGCTTTTTGAGGGTCTAGAAAAGCACTGTAGAAATGGAACTGTAAGTATTACATTTGCTGTGCTTGAGTTTCTGGGTCACTCACATAATTCATGAAAACAAACCAATCTCAATGGCTCCACTGAGCTGATTCAATGGGCCACTAATATGTCTACATTCTTTCTATGTGAGACTACATCACAAATGACAATGCGCACATGTACTTTGTCAGTGCTTTAATGTAATTCATTTCTTTCTTATTTCCTCACACAGTCCAGCCCTGAGACTAACCAAATAGCTTCGGGTTGATAGAGGGGAGGCGTTGCAGCAGAACCCTGTTATCAAAGCTAAATTGGAACAATTGGTTGATGTATGTTTGCCTTTCCAAGTCCTTGAAATAACACTGTTTAAGTGTTTAACTGACTGTTTCAGACAGTAAATATTACAGATACCCCACTATGGAGTTTTCAGGCCTGACACAATAAATGATCATTAAAAACTGATTGTGGACAATACTGGTAATAATTTAAACTAATTATTTCAATGTGATTTAAAAATCACACTGTGTTGTAGGGAGTCCCAAAGTGGCCAGAAAGGGATGCTATGGGGTCTAAAAGAAGTAACATTCCCACAGTACAAGCTAACAATAGGACACAGTTGGAATCTAGTTTATAGTTACATTTTTCAATTTTCCCTCCCACACTGTAAAGAAATTAACTGGAAATTAGCCGAAAAATACTGACAGCAGATATGTTAGTATTTACTGCTACAAACCGGATTCCAAAAAAGTTGGGACACTAAACAAATTGTGAATAAAAGCTGAATGAAATGATGTGGAGATGGCAAATGTCAATATTTTATTTGTAATAGAACATAGATAACAGATCAAAAGTTGAATCTGAGTAAATGTAACATTTTAAAGGAGAAATATGTTGATTCAAAATTTCACAGTGTCAACAAATCCCAAAAAAGTTGGGACAAGTAGCAATAAGTGGCTGGAAAAAGGAAATTGAGCATATAACAAAAAGCTGGAAGACCAATTAACACTAATTAGGTCAGTTGACAACATGATTGGGTATATAAAGAGCTTCTCAGAGTGTCAGTGTCTCTCTGAAGCCAAGATGGTAGGAGGATCACCAATTCCACCATTGTTGCGCAGAAAGATTAGAACACCAGAACTCCAGTTATTAGAACACCAGTAACACCAGAATAGTGTTACCCAGCGTAAAATAGCAAAGACTTTTAAGTTGTCATATTCAACCGTGCATAACATCATCAAAAGATTGAGAGAATCTGGAACAATCGCTGTGCGTAAGGATCAAGGCCATAAAACTCTACTGGATGCTCGTGATCTCCGGGCCCTTAAACGTCACTACACCTCAAACAGGAATGCCACTGTCAAGGAAATAACAGAATGAGCTCAGGAATACTTTCAGAAAGCGTTGTCAGTGAACACAATCCACCGTGCCATCCGCCGTTGCCAGCTGAAACTCTACAGTGCAAAGAGGAAGCCATTTCTAAGCAAGCT
>BRDA01003929.1:74987-93514 GCA_036984385.1 Crenuchus spilurus
CACTGAGTTTCTCCTCTGATATCACTGTTTCTCCTCTGGTATCATTGTTTCTCTTCTGATATCACAATTTCTTCTAATATAAATGTTTCTTCTCTAATATCACTGTGTTTCTCCTCTGATATCACTGTTTCTTCTGATATCAATGTTTCTTCTCTGGTTCCATTGTTTCTCCTCTGATATCACTGTTTCTCATCTGTAATCAATGTTTCTCCTTTGATATCACTGTTTCTCCTCTGATATCACTTCCTCCTCTGATATCAATGTTTCTCCTCTGATATCATTGTTTCTCCTCTGGTATCACTGAGTTTCTCTTCTGATATCACTGTGTTTCTCCTCTGGTATCATTGTTTTTCTTCTGATATCACAATTTCTTCTAATATAAATGTTTCTTCTCTGATATCACTGTGTTTCTCCTCTGATATCAAGGTTTCTCCTCTGATATCACTGTTTCCTCTGATATCAGTGTTTCTCCTCTGGTTCCATTGTTTCTCCTCTGATATCACTGATTCTCATCTGTAATCAATGTTTCTCCTTTGATATCACGGTTTCTCCTCTGATATCACCGATTCTCATCTGTAATCAATGTTTCTCCTTTGATATCAATGTTTCTCCTTTGATATCACTTTCTCCTCTGATATCAATGTTTCTCCTTTGATATCAATGTTTCTCTTCTGATATCACTTTCTCCTCTGATATCAATGTTTCTCCTTTGATATCAAAGTTTCTCCTTTGATATCACTGTTTCTCCTTTGATATCAATGTTTCTCCTCTGGTATCACTGTTTCTCCTCTATCACTGTGGTTCTTTTCTGATATCACAGTGGTTCTCCTCTGATGTCACTGTGGTTTTCCTCTGATATCACTGTTTCTCCTCTGATATCATTGTGTTTCTCCTCTGATATCACTTTGTTTCTCCTCTGGTATCATTGTGTTTCTCCTCTGATATCACTGTTTCTCCTCTGATATCATTGTGTTTCTCCTCTGATATCACTTTGTTTCTCCTCTGATATCATTGTATTTCTCCTCTGATATCACTGTTTCTCCTCTGATATCACTGTGTTTCTTCTCTGATACTGTGTTTCTTCTCTGATATCACTGTGTTTCTTCTCTGATACTGTGCTTCTTCTCTGATATCACTGTGGTTCTCCTCTGATATCACTATGTTTCTTCTCTGATATCACTGTGGATCTCCTCTGATACCACTATGGTTCTCCTCTGATATCACTGTTTCTCCTCTGATATCACTGTGTCTCTCCTCTGATATTAATGTTTCTCCTCTGAAACCACTGTGTTTCTCCTTTGATATTATGCTGTTGTGGGAGTACTGACAAGCTGGTGTGACTATGACTATGACTTGGTTTAAATCTGTGACTCATTAATATGTAACTCAGATGCTGTGAGGTGGTCAAAGGTCTGAGTGCATCTTGTATTTAACAAAGGCTTTAAACTTAGTCAGATTTTAGGACCAAAACTGTCCTTTTTATAGCCTGCAGAGTCTTTACTCCACACCAGGGATGGGTCATACCACTCATTTTCCTTTCAGTCTGATACTGAGTAATTCTCATACTAATATCCTGATACTGATATTGTTGAAAGTGGAGGGTTTCTGTTTTTACAACAAGAATCAGAAAATGTGGACATCAAAATGTATCCAGTTTTATTTTGGTCAGTAGAAAACTTGCTCTCTCATTATATGACCTAACATTCATTCTGAGTTTCATAGCATAATCCATCTTAAAAATGTATGAACAAATAAAATGAATTATTTCAAATAAAAAAATAATGTTATTTAAAAATTAAATAGTTGCATTTCTTCTGTTTTATGTCACTAAATGCTAGAAAGAAATAGAAACAGGAACTAGCAGAGGCTGAGGTACGGAGTTTCCTGAGTTAAAGAAATCTGTATTTTCACACAAGGATCAATTTCTATAAAGAAACATCAGGACTGCCAATATTGTTTTTTTTTATATTTGTTTGCCCTTACAGCACATTTATTTTTATTTATTTGCAAAAACTATTTAAGTATTTAGAGCCTACATAATTAGTTTTTTTTTTTTTTTACATGCACTTGCCTATATTTTTTATTTTTATTTTAAATATTATTTAGACATAATGTATAGTTGGATAACATCATCATATTGTATCATATTGTATTTTTTAATTTCTCTTAAGCATATTGAGATATGAGTTTTAGAGTCATAATGCCCAGTTCTAATTTTCATTCAGCAAGACATATTTAACATGATGCTATCTACAGTTTAACAATATACTATCCATCCATCCATCCATCCATCCATTCATCTGCTTAAACCTGATCAGGGTCGTGGTGAGTCCTCTACCCCTTCACCAGGCACAAGGAAGGGAATTACACTATCTTAGCCAAACCCAAGACAGGGCACCAATACAATATACTACTTTGATGAAAATAATGCAGACTAATCTTGTGTCATATCTAAGTCACAGTGTTTTAATTAGGCATACTGCAGCTCATGTTGCATTATAACACAGCACAATATATCATTTTATATTTGCAGCTCTAACTGACTTTTACTATTAACTGTCATTAGTAAAACAGAACTCACCAAGGTTGAGATGTAAAGCTAGTCTTCCCCGGTGAAGTTCCAGAGTGATGTAGTCTCCTCTCTGGCCTTCTCCATGTAGCAGTACACCCTCTGCCTGCCGACTCTTAAAGCGAAGAGATATCACATCCTTCACTGTGCTCATGGACTTCTGGTTGAACCGGTACAGCAGAGAACTTCTTCCATCAAAGTCTGCCACATAGGATTCTTGATAAAACATAAAATCAAATGAAATCAGAGGAAATGTGAAACATTTGTGGTTACAGATGATATATGCTTAAAAAGCCGGAATGATTTAATGCAAGCTTTTTACTTAAAATCAATTTAAATTGCCAGAATGATTCAGTTACTCAGTGTTTTTATAGGTGTAAGAGTCCTAGGAGTAATCAATATCTTAATCAATATACTCTTTTGTGCTGCTATTGAAATGATTTGCTCAAATATCAGATTTATACAACTTTCCACTTACCTCACTATTACCAGTAGTTGATTAGTCAAGATATATTTAGAATTTTGGAAACTTTTAATTCTTTAATTTAAAATTTTGATTGAATTTTCTTTAAATTTCAACTCCAAATACATCCTGGCTGATTGACTACATCTGGGGAAAGTGTTCCTGCATTGAATACTTATTCTGAATGCAGAAAGATCAGCACACTTTTGTGTATGCGCTGTGTTGACAATCCAAGTCTTGGACCCTGTTAGCGTAGTACATGCCCCCAATATGAACTGCATATATCCTGCTCCTTAAGCCGTGATGCGCACTTTCCCCAAGTTTGGCTCTTTGTGAGTAAGGTAAGGCTGCTTGGAATAAATAATGCAATCTCCACCATACACCTGCCTTCAAACTGAAGAGGGGTAGGGAAGCGAGGAAGAGATTTTGCAGGAAAAGAAGCTGGAGAGTCAACTTTGAGCTGAGGAAAAACTGACATGTTCGTAGGGGAACTTGTTCAAATGCTGCTTACATTATGGCCTATCAAAGACGCGAGCGCGAGGAGCTTTTGAGGACTTTTGGCAGTGCACCGCTGCAGAATGTCATCTATAATCCACACATGCATAAAATAAAAAACAGGAATAGAAAGAAAACATAGAAGAGACGAGGAAGGGGAGGGTGGTCATTATTTTTCATACTTGTTTACACTGTTATTTTGTGGAATCCTCTTGATCTCGGAGATTTTTCAGCTCATTACTGCGTAATGTTACTCATTAGAGGGACACAAAGAGAGAGACAGGGAGTGGAAGATAGGCGGTGAGAGCTAGAGCATAAAAAAACAAGAAAAGATGATCCACTGAGTCCCTGTTTACTGCATATTTATGGAAGATGCAGAAAAAACATGTTCGTACTGAAATGTATAGGAATATGTTGCCCAGCAGAGAGTTAAGATTTTTGCTATTTTTGCTAACAAGCTACTGTCTCGTTTATGTCAAATGATAAAATAACACTGGCAAAGGCGGGACTGGACAAGGCATTAAGGTCCTGCAGATTTAGACAGTGACATTCATCCAAACCTAAACCCCGCTGGAGTGCAACTCAGGGTTACACCTGTCACACTTCTTTCCTGGTCCTAAGTACGCATTTTGGGCCATTAACGGGAGATACTGGTATTACAAATCCATCATTTTCAGCTTAACACTATATAATAAGAACAATAAATCACATCTAATCAGTTAGAGTGGTGTGCAAATGTCCATGAACCATCTAGTTATCAGGACCCAAAAACCATTGTGGCCTTAAGACCATCTTAACTGGTAGAGAGTGTTCAGTGTGAAGCTCGCTTTATCATTTAACATTGGTCTTTACACTAAGATGGTTTTTTTGGAAGCCAAGGGTAGTATGTATGTTTCTGCCTGTAAGAACACTAGAAAATTAGAATAAGTCTGAATAAATGCACATGCAGTAGTGATTGATATGTACGTAATATGAATCCAGATAGAATATCACAGTTATTGATATGTTTGGTTCAGCAAAGTAATATGTAGCTTAAAAGAATGCACTTAAAAGTTTGGTTCAGTAAACTTTGTGACATCTACATTAGCAAAACAAAGTTTTTCAAGTTTGGTTCAGTAAATTTACTGATGTGTAGGTTAGAAGATTTGTGGTAGAAGACTACAGGTTGGGTTTAAGTGAGAATACTCCGGAGAGAAGATTAGATACGATTAGAAATATTCACTTTGTTTCAATAAAGTAATCAATATTGATATTGGATCAGAAGAATTCAGAAGGAAGACTCAATCAATAAACAACTGATATGGATAAAAAATCCAGTTAGAAGAACACAGGTATAGTCTGGGTTGGTTTAATAAGGTAATTAGTAGGTTAGAATAATTCAGTCCATATGTTTTTGTAATGCCCAAGATATTGTGTCCCTTATTGTGTAGCACTAACACTGTCTGACTGTATTGAGGTAAACAATACAATTATTTAATGCACACGTTTGCTCTTATTTAGGGATGACTCCAGCTCCTGCTCTAACAGCCTCCCAAAAAAACTATGGTTTGGTCAGACACTCCATTGACTCTTATTTGGCATTTTTATTTTTGGAATATTCTTTCCTGGAGTGTGCCACAGCTAGACTTCATAAAGCAAAATCAACGACTGTTAACTGGTCCAGTGCAATTGAATTTGTTAAAGACCTGGGAGGATAATATATTTCATTTGTGTATTTCAGTGACTTAATGATATGGAGGTTAGAATAATTCAGTTAGAAGATCACTGGTTTGTTCCAGTAAAGGTATTAAGCCAGGACAATTAGGTTAATAACATGATCTATAATATGGACCATTTAATGTTTTTGTTTAAAATGTGTGCTTTTTCTTAATAAATTAACACTTTCTGGTCCAATAAAAAAATGATCATGATACCACTGACTTTCACAGAATACACAGATGTTTGTAACAATAAAAAAAAAAGAAACTGTACAGAGCTGATTCTCTAGCTGAGCTGAAAAAACACCACAGCCTTTTCTGAGGCATCATCATGATGCACGGTGTGTCATAATTTCTATGATGCACAGCAAACAAAGACACAACAAAGAGAAGATCTTCAGATATTAGTCACAGCTAAGACCCTGGAATGCACGTCAATGGTTTGCTATAGGTGTTCTTTAGGTGATCTATATGCTTCAGTATTAAGACAAGATGAGTGGGAGCAGTCCTCATGCAGCATTTATCAGCAAAGCACACATTCATCCAAGTTTAATAGGGGGATCATGGCATGGAGCCATGCGGAATAATGGAAAAGCTCACTAAGGGATAATTATAAATGTCTTTTACAGTGCAGTAATTCACCAACTGATCCATTTAGTGCTGCTTGGCTATGCATGCAACGGCATCATTAGAGACACCTCTTTATTTATTTAGCTCCCGCTTGACACTGGGCAGACTGTGGAACTGCTGGACATGTCGACATTTCCTGACAGCATGGGGTCAGCAAAAATTCAGTCATTTGTCATTTTAAATAATACAATGATTTACAATGGTTTAAATAATACAATTGTAAGGTTGGAGTATTCATGGTCATAATGTGAACAGAAACTTTGTAGAATGCAAAGGACCCAAGCATAAACTTTTAATAGGCAAAATTAATCAAATAAAATGGAGCACAAGAGAGAAAGGCAATCGTTCCACTCTGACAGGTATATTACTCTCACTCTCTCTCTCTCTCGACCATCAAAATAAAAGTCCCCAATATAAGCATGCACTAACACATGACACTTTAACTATAACTACTGTCCCAAGCAATGAGACAATGAAAGATTTGTGTGCATATGTATCATAGTGGTTTAGTTCACCCTGAACATCCACACACGTTAGCCCCCATCCCTGTCTGTGGAGGTAGCTTAAGTGGTGTTGACTAACCTCCAGAAAGTAGCTACTTTTCAAATGTTAACTTAGAAGATGCCAGACATTTTTTCTTTACCTCTACCACTCAATAGAATAAACTTACAGTTGTAATCAGACTGTGCTGTGTTCACTCTATCAGCACGTCATATTGGTACAGACAGCCATGTCTCCTACATTGAGCCACAATTAAAATCAGTATAACTTGCTCAAATTTCTATTTATTTTCAAGCAGGACCATACTTGCAGAGTGGGGATTGGAACCTTACAGGGACCGCCCCCATGGACTGGCATTTCAACTTGCTAGGGACCCCCCCCCCCCACTGAGTAGTGGTTGGACCTGCTAGGGACCACCCCCGCTGAGTAGCAACTGGACATTCTAGTGACCTCCTCCCCCAGTGCAGCGATTGGTTGCTGGGGCAAGCCTCTGTCCCCTTATTAGTCAGAATCAGTAATCTGCTCATCAGCTCAGCTGGTTTCTGGCTGTTTTAAGTTAAGCAGTTTGGGGTGGTTCTGCAGAGCATAGGACTCTGTTTATACCTACCCCAGGTGGCAGTGCACCTCAGGAAAGGCTTTAGTTGTTTTTTGGGTTGTTTTTCCATTATTTTTTATTTACCATTTCTGCACTTGAGTCCAACCCAGAAACACTAGTATTCAGCTTCTTTCTTCAGATGGTGCTTGACTTGGCTCATGATGGTGCCATAATAAAAATACTTTGTGCAGAAGATAACAGTAATATTTCTCTAATATTTAACATTAACTAAATTTATAATTAGGTTCGGTAGTATATTTTATTATTTACTACAATTTTATATGATTTCAGAATGACAATGAGCTTTAATTTATGAAAAGGCAAAAAAAGACATACAGCACTCATGTACTTCTGGATTTTTACTCATTATACACATGAATATAATGTTTTTGAAAGTGGGAGGTGAGGAAAAACATGCACACCTCCATGAAAATAGACTTAGCAGCAAACTATTCAGCTAGCATTAGTGACATGAATGATAACTTTAACATTCTTGATGTACAATCATGTATTTATCTTCTGTGATGGTGAAGAGGCAGGGAGAGCTTGCTTCCCACATTGGGCCAGGGCTCCCCCCTGACCCCATCATAGCTGAGACTGCTTAAAGGTGGTCCAACAAAAAGACTAGACTAAGCTAGGCTACACGGCTGAGCTGCCAATATAGGTGCAGAGCACACAGCCAAAGAAGCCTGGGAAACAGAGGGCTTCATAGGACTTTAAAGTAAAGTAAGGTTTGAACTGCTTGAACTATAGTTGTTTGTTTTGCTGTTTGGGGGCACTTTGTGCAAATAAAAGTGCTTGAGTTTGCTTATGCCTGAGTCTGCATCTTGGCTTAGCTTAGGCACTCAGTCATGGTGGCCAAGTCCCTTCCTTAGTGTGCATGTCACACTTTTATTGTTATAGATAATACATACTACAGTATCTGTATGCTAGTCGATGTTATTTCATAGTAGAACACAGCTTCTTTAATGCACTTCACCAGGGCTGGCGCTTCGGCCATGTGGACAACGCACTGCGCGTGGGGCCCCAAACATTGATGGGATCACCACTTAAGTCTTCACTGCGCACCTCATCTGACACCTGCTGATAAAGATCACCTGCATTGTGCATGCATTAGGATTCTATATACATGCACAGGAAACTTCATTAGATACACAAACCTTGTACATACACTCATTGTGCACTTAATCAGCTGCACTGACCATATAGGTACACTTTGTAATTGTACAATTATAGACTGTAGTCCCCCTGTTTCTCCTTTCACCCTGTTCTTCAATTGTGCATCATTCTCACTGTAGGGACACAGACGTGGTGTAGTCTGTGTTGTGCTGGTTTGAATGGATCTGACACAGTTTTAAACACTATGTCAATTCACTGTCCATTCTATTAAACATACCTAACTTTTTGATCCACAAGGTCAGATGCAGGAGCTCTTTTGCTGGTGGTCACAAGACACTGCTCACATGACGTTGTTGGCTAGACAGTTTTGGTTGGTTCACAATTTTTACTTCAGCAGTAACTCTTGAGGTGTTTAAAAACATCAGCAGCTGTGCTGTGTCTGATCCACTAACAACAGCACAACACATACTAACATGCAGAGGTGTCTAGTAACAAAGTACAAATACTTCGAAATTTTGGTTATCTATACTTTACTGTAGTAATTATTTTTGGACGACTTTTTACTTTTACTTACTAACATTTTCATGTAATTATCGGTACTTTCTACTCCTTACATTTTAAAAACAGCCTCGTTATTTCTACATATTTCATTTCGGTTTGTCATCATTTAAAAAAAAACATCCTATCCAGATAAACTGGGCCATCCAGAAAGAGTGAATTTGATTGTGTTTGGATGATAAGTATAAACATATACCATTCTGATACCCTATTGGCAAGCGATCCATCGCACCTGCACGTCACATGTCTCATCACTCTCCAGTAAGCTCAGTACTACACATATATGGTCCACTAATATATTTGAAATAACTAAAATGTTTTCATTTTTAAGGGGCATATACGCAGCAGAAACAGGTAGCCAGTACATCCCAAAAAATGTAAACATTATCATTTTAATATAACATTATAGTCATTACAGCTTTTAGAAAAAAATGTATTTTGAGGGTGAGGGGTGGGGTAGTGCACTATATGCACCTGTGGCACTGCCTAAATTTTGGCATTTGTTTTCCTTACATTACTTTTACTTTTATACTTTAAGTAGTTATGAAACCAGTACTTTTGTACTTTTAACTTGAGTAAAAAGCTTAAGTTGATACTTCAACTTCTATAAAAGTCTTTTTAAGCCCTAGTATCTATACTTCTACCTGAGTAATGAATGTGAATACTTTTGACACCTTTGCTAACATGCCACCACCACGTCAGTGTCACTGCAGTGCTGAGAATGATTCACCACCAAAATAAAACCTGCTCTGTGGTGGGCCTGTGAGGGGTCCTGATTATTGAAGAACAGGGTGAAAGGAGGATAATAAAGTATACATAGAGACAGATGGACTACAGTAATTGTAAAACTAAAAAATGCAGATAAATGGTCAGTGGAGCTGATAAAATGGGCAATGAGGTATGTGTACCTAATGAAGTGGCCACTGAGTGCATAATCCAGTGTTTGCCAATGATCTTGAAGTAATTTCCATATTGTTGCTGCACAATGAAAACCATGTATTTCCATATTTTCCCGTTTTTGTGATAATCATTTGGACACAGCAGATACCTTTGTGTTAACTAATGGACCAATTGTATGAACCAGTAGAAATGCTTTTAAAATCAGTGGAATAAAATTCGTTTCACTTTAACTTACATTAAAATTAGTTGAGAATTTCCCTGTAAAGTTACAAATGTGTAGATATAATATTTCACACTAAGAATATAGTCTAAATGTTTTCTTATACCATTACTATCCTATCACTGCTTACATGTTTCTACATTTTATTAGCAATTCATATTATACTGTTTTTAACATTGTTCTTGTTTTCAGTTTGTGATTATTACTTTCTCTGCATTCGAGATGGCTGCTTGAGAAACTCCCATAAATTCTCTCTGACATGCAGGCTGCCACTAATACTTGTTGTTCATTATGTCACAGATGCCTGTAGTGAAACTTTTCCAGATTGAGATTAGTGGCGGGTATTTCTGCTATGCTTATCTGCATTTTTAAGCAAACAGCTTTCAGAAATCACTAACAAGGAGATATTTTGTCTTGTTCTGTCACATATACAGTATAAACAGAGTGAAAAGTGTGATTTCATGTGACTAATGTGCACTCTAGTGATGTGCATCTCAATTGGTGAAACTGATGCAATACATTTCTCAAATGGCTGATTTGGATGGAAAAAATAATACAGTTATGATACATATGATGTGATATAATATGATTCACCCCTATTGCAATGCGATGCAAGTGAGTGTGAACTGATGCAAAAGAATATGATGTTGTAATTAAATATAGCAGAGATTTGTGGTAATTGAGTGGAATGTGTAGCTTTTCGTTTTCCAATGATAGTGTGATTCACATAGACTCGCTTTAAACTCACACCAGACCCAGCCTAGAGACTGGATGAGAATTAGACGCTGACTGCTAATGAGATGTGAGAGTTAGCTTGAGAAGCAGTTTAGTGAGAAGGAATCAATGTAAATATAAAATCACTGAAGAATAAAGGCATAGGGGCTTTACTAATAATGATGTCTAAATCAATCTGATTTACAGTTGCAAAGATGTTAGAAATGATTTTAGATCTGGTCCAATTTTTTTTCAATGGGGCAATCACATCATGCACTTTTAGGCTGGTGCACTGGTACACATAAAGTCCTATTCAATAGGGCTGTTTACTGGTAAGAACCTTTTGGTACACTCATGATAAAGGGATTAAGATTCAAAATACTATAAGGCAGTATTGTGATTTTTTTTTATCAAATTTTAGGAAAACTCACGCCACCACGCCAGTGTCACTGCAGCGCTGAGAATGATTCACCACCCAAATAATACCTGTTCTGTGGTGGTCCTGTGAGGGACCTGATTATTGAAGAACAAGGTGAAAGGAGGATAATAAAGTATACAGAGAAACAGTTGGACTACAGTCTGTAATTGTAAAACTACAAAATACAGATAAATGGTCAGTGGAGCTGATAAAATGAACAATGAGGTATGTGTACCTAATGAGGTGGCCACTGAGTGTATAATCCAATGTTTGCAATGATCTTGAAGTAATTTCTATATTGCTGCTACACAACAAAAACCATGTATTTCCATATTTTTCCTTTTGTTTAAACATTATTTGGAAACAGCAGATACCCTTGTGTTAACTAATGGACCGATTTTATGGACCAATAGAAATGCTTTTAAAATCAGTGGAATAAAATCTCTTCACATTAACTTACATTAGAATGAGTTGAGAATTTGCCTGTAAGAACCTGGTGGTACACTCCTGATAAAGGGGTTCAGTATACTATGAGACAGTATGGTGATATGATTTTTTAAATCTAATTTTAGAAAAACTATATTTTTATATGATGTCATAGCCCATAGTCTAAAAAACACACCATATGTGTAACATCTGAGTAAAACATAAATTACATAAAATAAAAATGTATACTTTGTTTTTGTAAACTGATGTAGTATCACAAAACACAATATTGCAGTACTCAGTTGGATTGACATTTTCTGTAACAGGAGCTCTTCTGTAATTTTATTTCCATCCAAATCAGCCATATCAGTGTTTTTCTCAGCACTGTCTGCACACATTGGAAAATGAAGATTTCTGACTGCTGCTCTTGCTGCTTATTTGGTCTTCTAGTGCACATATTCAACAGAGACTGTCCCTCAGGAGAACACTATCCAGGTTCAGAGAAAATACAGCACACCTGAAAGTCATTCGTCCTGCAGTCATTTTATTGCTGTCCAGATTCAAGAGTTTTATCACTGAGGAGTGATACAATATTTCATTATAGATGACCCCTCATACAAAAATCCAACTGCAACATGACTTAAGACAAGGAACTGCGCTGCTTCCTGACTGCCCAGCTAACAGAGAACATTCAGCAGAATTTTTAAAGAGTTCCAGGAAAGTTAGCCTGTAACATCATGAAAATAATGTTCACGGTGGGGGGCACAGTAGATAGCGAATTCGTCTCTCAGGACTAAGGTCTTGGGTTTGAGTCCCCATCTTGGTGTAGTTTTCATGTTCTCTCCATGTCTGCATGGGTTTCCTCCCATGGTCCAAAAACAGATGGATTGGTGCGCTGTCCAGGGCTTAATTGGGATAGTGTAATGCCCTTCCCTGCACGCAGTGAGGGGGTTTGGGACTAAACGTGACCCTATTAAGGATTAAGCAGGTGGGATAATGGATGGCTGAATGGATGTTCCCTGAACCTTCTGAAAATGTGTGACATAATGGTAATAATAATTTGAGCTGAGGAAGTTCAGCACAGAAAATGTAAACATCAATCAGGCCATGTTTGCTTCATATCATTGATCTCTAATAATTTAGCTGTTTATGTATTATTTACTGTTTCTGTTTCAAAACGGTTTTGAAAGGAGTTTTGTGTGGTCAGTATTTTAATGTACTGTACATGAGGTCCTCATAATGTTACTAGAACATTAAAAATATGAAATAAAAATGTTCTTGACTCATTTAGCAAACTTGACAGATTGAATGTTCTAAGAACCAAAGTTGTAACACTTGTAACAATGAGAAATTCTACTAACCAAAAATTGTTTGCTGAGTGTGTGCTCATGAGAAGGTTTAAAAAGAGCACCAAAACAATGAATTCATTAACAAGCTCAAGACAAAAGAGAAAATGAGATGAATGATGAAAAGACAGCAGTGTTAATAAATGTTTTTTCCACCTGAAACATTTTATTGAGGTGTAATTTTACTCTGACTGCACAAAACTGAATTTCTAAACCAATAACAAAGACTTATTACCTACAGTTTGGCTGAATCAAAAAGTATATCTGATCCTATAAACTAAAATAATGTTATTCTGTAAATAATCTGACAGCACATGTTTGACACCTTTTAAAGACAAATGAAAAATCCACACTCCCAGTTGCTGAAATGTAGAGCCAAACAGTATATGTTGTGTGTGCATTAACCATTACTGTTATTTCCTTTGACATATTTTGGTTGGATGTTAAAAATATATATGTAAATGCTAACTGAACCATATGTTCAGCTAACTGGACTAATATGTAATTATATATTGTAGCAGCATTGACCTGATTGTTAGGGATCTGGTCTTGTGACTGGAAGGTTGCTGGTTAGATCCCTGGGCATGTAATGACTGAAGTACCCTTGAACAAGGCACCTAAACCCCAACTGTAAGTTGCTCTGGATGGGAGTGTCTGTTAAACACCTCAAATGTAAATATATAAATTTTCTTGCATGGTCCAGACCAAGGGATCCAAACTACAGCAGAAATATAAATGCACCCTATGCATGCAACTGGTATAAGTAATACACTATATAAATTGTTACTCACTATATGCACAGCCATAAACTTCAATCCTCAGTCCCACCCTGCCACTGGGGTTCCACTCCAGAGGAACAAATCGCAGGAACCGAGTTCTGATGGACTGGCTCAGTTTGTGATGAACTACAGCATCGGAATTCATGTTCCCAACCAACCTCTGGTAACAGAAAGAGAAAGCAAGAGGAAAATGTTATTAAATACAATGAAATTGACAATTATTTTCATTTAGCTTACTTGAGGCTGAACTTGAAGCTTCACTTTGTTTCTAATTATTTGCCTTGAAAACTGTAGCAGCTACAGAGATAATAAAAATACATCCGTGAACATAGCCCAAAATATTAAAATACACTTTACATATCACTTAAATGATGGAAATAAATATGGAGCAACTGCCATTTTAACACTCCATGTTTGCAGTAAATAGTAACAAAAATAAAATAAAATAAACATTTGTTTTACAGTTCTGTCATTATATTAAGTGATTTCATCATCTACAGTATAGGCCACATCTAAGCACATGTTGTTTGTTAACAAATGTTGACAATGCTACTAATATGCCAATAATTAACTATGACTAAAAGGAATATTTCAGACTAATCATATTCACATATTTTTACACTTACCTCCAGTGTAGATGAACAACCAAGACAAGTTTTACATCATTAGCTCAGAACTGAAACTATGAGGCTAATGTTGCTAATAAACACTAGAACTCAATAGTCTCTAAGTATGATAGTCATTTCTGCAAAAATACACCAACAAAATGTTATCCAGATTAAGATCTCACAGACTGGTTGATACAATTAAGGAGAGAGCAAGATTTAATACAAACCATACATAACAATAAAGGCTCACTGCAATCAGCAGCAGGCCTGGCAGAAGACTAAAATCAGATTCCTCTGTATTTATGGTGGTCATCGTCAATAAAGCTGATCAGCACTTCCTGCTCTGGTTGTCTAAGATGTTAGAATTCAGTTAAGACCTCATGTAAGATCTGGATGTAGTTTGAGATAGGTTTAGTGCTGTATCTTTATAGAAATGACTGGGTTGTTTAGGTTTGTTTTGTAATTTGTTAGCAATATTAGCTTCACAGCTCCAGTTCTAGATTAAGGCAGCAACATTTTGGATCTGGTTGATTGACTACATCTTAGGAAAGTGGGAAATTGTGCAAATATGATTTTTGACTGAACTACTGAAGTCCAAATTGAACTACTGCTAAAGCACAGTACTTGGATTTATTTTATAGATGCTTCACCAGTTTATGTAAATGTCAACTTATTTTCATCTGTTAATCCCCATAATGCCTATGTAATTAGGGCTTGACTCATCCAACAGTTACGATATGTGTGGAATACGCGAACAGATTAACAGAAACCCACATGGTCCACAGTGAATCACAATGTGTTAGAACCAGTGGGAAAATGTCAACTTTCTCAAACATACTGCACTCCGCCCTATGAGAGAGTGTGATAAATAGTTTGTGTGCAATGACGCTGGAGAACAATATCACGCAACACCCTCCCTCAGAAATCTGTCGAGCCACCTACTGTGCCCAGACATTGTTCTAATGCCAACAAGACTGTCTTCTAAGCTTGGAGGTCCTGTATAGTTCACTGTGTGGTAGAGGTGCAGTATCACTACATGATAGTGATTAGATTGTTACATGTAGTGATATATTAAAGCACCTGGTAGAAAGATCAGTCCGTATTATTTTCACCACAATAATGTACCATAGATATCCTGATTCATCAACACACCCACAGACTCATCTGGAACATCTGACGTGTTCATGAAGTTTACAGAACACATGAACAGTTTGGTAAGCTGTCATGAGTTGGTGATATGAGGTCTTTAAGGGTGTACTCACACTAGACTGGAATACAACCTTCCCACTCCCCTGCTGGCATTTGTTCACATTGCACTTAACGTTCTAGGCCCAAGCAAGTTTACGTCATCACAGTGGCACTGGCAGCATACTGGCATTTGTGATTGTACTTATTTTGTGGTTTATTTGTACTTGTAGTTGTTTTGGACACAGTGCCTCTCATATGCTTTACAGATTTATTACATTCAGTTCCATGCTGCACATGTAAGACATTTTTTACAGAGATGGCTGCGGATAAGGGATGAATTTGCAGCTCAGTGAGGTGAGAACCAGACTGTTATTAACCCAAATATTCTCAAATAAATGGAAAAATGTATTCAACAAAATACATATGTTGTAATGATGACTGCTGCATCACTGACATCATGATTGAGTTCAGCCCTCAAGTGTGACTGAACCAAACTGACTCATGTCTGAGGCCTCATAAAACAGGACTGGACATGGTTCAGTGTGTGTGAAGTGATCACACTATTAAAACACACTTTTACTTAATTACAGTTACATTTCTAAAGACACTCAAAGTGCTTTGACATTTAGGACAAACATTAGAAAGCTCTCTCAACCACCACCAACATGTAGCATACACCTAGACAATACAATATGAGCTAGTCCACACCAGAACTCTCACCAGACACTGGCTATTAGAGGTGAAGGGAGACTAGCCCAGTTTTTGAAAAGGGGAATGATTAATAGTATGACATTTAGCCAGGACATCAGGGTTACACCCCTACTCTTTCAGAGCAAAAGTTACTGATCTCAAAGAACCAGGACTTCAGTTTTATGTTTCCTATGAAAGTATCATATACACACATTAGTGAGTTTCCATCACTGCACTGGGTAATTGAGATTCACACAGAACACAGAAATACTACCTTATGTTGTCCACACCAACACCATTTCCAGCAGCCACACAATGGTTTCCTTAGAGGTCTCCCATCCAAGTACTAACCACAGCTAGACCTGCTTAGCTTCAGTGGATTTGCACATTATGTTGTACATATGCTATGACTGTTGACGATAGAGTCTGAGGGTTTTTCAGACACTCTGATGTAGTCTGACATGCCTTGATTTTTTACAAATGACACACATCTAAAATTTTTTTTTTCCAAAAAACTTTTTTGTTCAGCACAAACTCAGCAACAACAGTGTCAGAACAGTAAGAGTGACATAAGTCACTAACAAAAGACTCCTTCCTTAACTGACAATCACCCACAAGCTGCAACACCTTCCCTCTGGACTGATGTTCAACCCAGTAAGTTATTAATGACAAATAGTTTTAATACATCTACAAAATGAATTTTCTCCTAGGTAAATACCAATTCTGATATTGGAAATTTCCCATTTCATTGCATTTCTTGGTTTAACCTCAGTAAAGATGACAAAATCTTTATAGTAAAGTTAACATTATAATTTACAGTGTTTTTAACAGCCCTTTGTGAAAGCAAAAGCCAATATAAAACTGATAAACTGAGCAGCACCATCTACAGCAGAGCATGAGCAATAAAAATGCCTCTAAAGTTTTAAGACTGAATAAATGCACTATATAATCTATATATAGAGATCTGTTGAAAGAATAGTTACCCTTTTACGCTCTCTAACAATAAACTGAAGTGTACTTAGAGGAACTTGACATTTTAATTACCTTTTACAGGCTACAGTCATGTAATCATGGTTCATGCTTCATGTTCACTGTTTTGAACAGTTATGAATATGTCATTGAAGGCTGCAGTGTTTCCATGACAAAATAGACATATATGTGTGGGCTGAGCTTGTATAAAACAAAAATTTTATCTCCAATTCCAACTACCACTAATCTAACCGAGCAGCTTTCATCCAGAAATCATATTTACCCATTTTTTCATCACAGATGTAGCCAATATGCCAAGACATCTTTGGTGTTCAAGTTGTTCTTCTCTAGTTTAGAACTGGAGCTGTGTGACTAACGTTGCTAACACTTGAACTCAATAGTCACCTACATTATTCCAGTCCTTTCTGTCAAACTACACTGCTCAAAAAAAAAATAAAGGGAACACTTAAACAACATTGTAACTCCAAGTCAACCACACTTCTGTGAAACCAACCTGTCCAGTTAGGAAGCAACACTGATTGTGAATCAATTTTACCTGCTGTTGTGCAAATGTAACAGACAACAGTTAGAAAGGAGAGGCAATTAGCAAGACAACCCCTATAAACGAGTGGTTCTACAGGTGGTGACCATAGACCTTTTCTCTGTTCTCATCCTTTCTGGCTGATGTTTTGGTCACTTTTGCATTTTGTCAGTTCTCTCACCATAGAGGTAGCATGAGGTGATGTCTACAACCCACAGAAGTTGCTCAGGTAGTGCAGCTCATCCAGGATGGCACATCAATGCGAGCTGTGGCAAGAAGGTTTGCTGTGTCTGTCAGCACATTGTTAGACTAATGGTACCTTTTGTGCAAAACTCTGCATTGTAAAATCTGCAGGATGGAACTAATTCCAGAGAGAATTCCTGAGATTATGTCATTCTGTGACCATATGTGAAAAATAATGGGTAATGGTAATTTCCTTTGATTAAATCCTAGTGAGCTTTATTTACTACAGGGAAATGAAATCCAGATTTTAAAGTGACTGCAGCATGACAACTTACAGGAAGCAGACTTATTAAAATCAGCATATTTTTGTAATATTAATAGCAACACAAGAACATGACTCTTATTAAAATACATTTAAATTTTAATAGCCACACTTCTGATCAAGTATTCAGAAAAATCTGACTTTAGCAAACTGCAAAAACAGGCATATTTAAAGTAAGACACTGCAGGTTCTGGAAGGAAAAATGGGTTTAAAGTTAATATCTCTCACTGTCAGGCTTGGGCGGACAACTAAACAGCCCGGCTGATGGAAAACACTTAACAAAAGGAGACCACGCAAGCCATTTTAAACCTCCTTTCGCAGTCAAAGCCCAAACTGTGCATCATTAGCCCATACGTGAGGCTGATGTTTATGACATGGGTGCCATTTTGAACCAAGGATGCCATTTCTTTGTACAACAAGCACAAAATGCACACATAACAAAGAACAAAGGAGAATTGCCTGGTGTTTAACTGCACTGTTTCTATGCATTTATCATTTGAAAAAGCCAGCGTAAGCCTTCCACCCTCACTGTCAGCACCCAACTGTTCAACAAGACAGTCGGTCTGTTCTTCCATAACAATTGTACTGTTTACAAG
>BRDA01003931.1:21323-33787 GCA_036984385.1 Crenuchus spilurus
GTCTTATGGCTCCAGTTAGATGTGTTTGTGATCTATTTAATCTAAACACCTAAGAGAATGATAACAGATTACACATTTCCCCTTTATACATTCAAAAATGAAACATATCAGATATACATAATCATCACCGTTAGCGAACTAGCTAGCTACACTACGTTAGCTTACCTTTTTGTAAAGCTCGTGGTGGTGAGAACTGAGGACCTCTTGAGGTTAGTAGTGCTTTTCCCAGTTATTTTAAATCCACAAACTTTGCTTTGTTTTGTTTTGTGTGGCAGTGAAAGTGAAATTACGCCATAAATCGCTTCTTCTTTTCCGTCGAAGCTGCTGCAGTGACGTCAGCACGTTGTGTTGTTAAACTTCACCAGTCTGACTGACTGTGGAGCTTAACGTGCTTTGAGAAAGTCAGACGTGCGGCAGGTTTATTTTAAAAAGCGGATTACTGGACAAAAACATTATTTTAGTCATACTATGACATTTTCGTTTCGTTTTTATTTGTCGACGTAAAGTCTAATACTTTTAGTCATAGTTTTCGTTTTAAAATATTAGTTTTTATTTAGTTTTCGTCTCGTTTTTGTCGTGAAAAAATGGTCGTCAACGAATGGTCGTCTCCACACCGCGGACATAGCTGCTCCTTCTCTACTACCGGGCTGGTTAAAGTCACGTTGCCGTTAAGTGGCTTGTTCAGCTCGGCTACCGTACGTAGTCGTCATCTTCTTTTTTTAATTAAATTTTTTAATTTTATTTAATTTTATTTATTTATTTATTTTGTGGCGTAAACTAATACTGTCTCTTAGAAGGAAACGAAGCTCCCATCACGCTGGTATCGGATCCTGTAGTATCGAGCACTTTTATGAATACGAGTACAAGTACGCGCACGTGGTATCGGACAGATACCCGATGCTGGTATCGGTATCGGTGCATCACTATTAGATACACATACCTTGAATGAAGCTCCACTGAGCATATAGGTGTACTTTGTAGTTCTACAATTACAAACTGTACTCCATCTGCTTCTCTGTACAATTTTTACCCTGTTTTTCAATGGTCAGGACCTCCACAGCACTGGTGGATCATTCTCAGTGACACTGATGTGGTGGTGGTGTGTTAATGTGTTAGTATGTTAGTATGAGTGAATCAGACACAGCAGAGGTGCTTATTTAAAACACTCACTGTCCACTCTATTAGACACACCTACCATGTTGGTCCACCTTGTAGATGTAAAGTCAGAGACAGTAGCTCATCTGTTGCTGCACAATTTGTGTTTCTCCTCTAATCCTTCATTGGTGGATGCTGTTGACTGATGGGTGCACTATTTTCACTCCAGCAGTGACTGATATGTTTAAAAACATCAGCAGCTCTGCTGTGTCTGAACACATCACCACCAGTGACATTGAGAACGATCCACCACCCAAATAATACCTGAAATAATATAAGAACAGGGTGTTTACAGGTGGTCAATGGACAATGAGTGTGTACCTAATGAAGTGACCAGTGAGTTTACAAAGCAGCCCTGATAAATACAGCCCCCGGAGCCTTGCACACTTATGGCTAATCTAGAAATTATTCTCTTACAAATTCTTGTTTTAATAACCTAACAGACTTGAATACAATTAATCACTATGATTGGACTGAGCTAGCAGAACACATTAATAACATGCTGATATTATGGTAATGACATGATAATTTCAGTGTAAGTGACTTTGCATGATAATTAGAGTCCAGTGTGAAATGATATACTGTGGGCAAACCATCACCAGTGTAAGAAGAAACGCTTGGCGAAAGCTGAAAATCTCTAACATTCACCACCAGACCTCTCATCCTTCAGTGGAAATATCTGCCCATGTTTGAGGCAGACATCCTTTGAAGGCCCTTTCCTTGGAAAATACTGTCGTTTCCAAACAGACATTGCGGTGCACAGAATCTCAAAGCCTATTAGGGAGAATGATTAACTTGTCCAAAAAAAAGGTTCCTTCAGTCCATCTAAAACATCCCTGGAGTGCTAGAAAATAGTGCTGTTCTTGGATCAGGCAGCTCTTGAACCACGCTGTCCTCAACCACCATGTTTTTTAAGGAGAAAACTGACCCACGGCCAACATGTCTTGCAACGATCCCAAGTCTGAGAGGTGGAATAAGGTGGGTAAGGGAAGTGCTGGTCTCTGGCTGATGTCAGTGAGGGTAATGGACCATAGAGAGATGATGAATGCCCCTAGTCTCCTTCCATCTCTAACAGGGACGCCGAGGAATGTGCAGTAACCCCAGATTCATTAGCTAAGTTCTGCCTGACTGGCAGAGTGATGTGTGCCCATGCTGCCCTGTCATCATTTCAGCCAATGTCCACTATTTACAGCTTTCTGTTTGAACCCCCTCCCCCTTCCCCAAAGTCAATGGTGTGTGACTAAGATGTGCAAATGGGAAAGAGGGAGATCTGTCAGGGTCTCCACATGGTGAATGTTCAAAGGAGACACCTGTGGTAGTTTCTGATTGTGAGGAATTAGGTCAAAGTAAAGTTGGAGCCTTTCTGCATTTTCTGAGAAAAAGAACAGATGCAGTTCCATTTACAGCAAGTCTGATGCATTTCCTAAACACATTGAGAGCATGAAAAGGATGCTATACACAGTCATATGTACTAAGGTACTGTATTCCCACAGTCTATATTGTTTTATTGTTGTTTTATTTGGATCCCCATTTGCTGCTACTGAAATAGCGGCTATTCTTCCTGTGGTCCATCCAACATAACATACATAACAAACAATCACACATCAACCATAATTACAAATATACACATATTTATAAATTAAAATAAGAAGAGAACAGAAAAGAAAAATAATCATCATCATCATCATTATCATCATAATTTCCATATAACCTCTACATTTTTATAGTCAATATTGTTGGTTATCATACAAGATGTTTTATACAAGTTACATAGCATTGCTGTTAGACAGGATATGCAGCATTAAAGACAAAATATGTGATTTTTGCAAGCAGTTGTTATATTTTTTGTAATACTCTTTACAGTCTGATAGCAATCAGCAAATCAAACACTCTGAGAACATAGATTGAGTTGTTTTCTGTATAGGCCACAGGACTATAAATGATTTAAACCGAAGGAAATGATTGGATGGCCTACATGCCTGTCCAGATCAATTTGTAATCTGACTAGCAGCTCAATTTGAAAAGAATATGTCTGTGTAAACATCTTAATGGAATAGACTAGTCCAACTGAGGTCATTCTGATTATAGTTTCCGTCGGATTGAACAAGATGTTTAATCCTTTAAATAATATATTAAATAGAAGAATAATAGCCATGTAAACACCTGTATCTCTTTCTGTGCATTTGCATCAGTTTACAGAACACAGTATCTGGCGCCTACAGAGGAGACCAAGTTTAAACTTTAAAAATCAGGAGGATTATATAGGTCTGAATAACTTGTTATTGAAAGCTTTAACAATAAAGTCCAGTATATGTGTGGTGACCGGCAAACCTGAGGGATGTCACAGGCTTTTATTTATTTATTTTTTTAAAGCAAAAAAATGTTAACATATTAAGTTGTAAAAATTTGGTTTGAACACATTTTGATTGCATATCATCTTGAGGTGTCGCTCTGTTTCTCATTTTCATGCTAACGTGTATGCCAAATAGTGCTCTAATTATGCTGGGATACTTCTTATCTGATAACTTGCAGTGTGAATATAAACTGAGATGTTCATCAGATTGTTAAGTACATTTTGCATATGAACACCTCAGGATTAATCTATAATCAAAATAAATTTAGTCAGGATGGTGAAAAACGTTTCATGTCAACGTGACCAGTGGCAAAAAAGGTTGCTGTTTTTCTACTAGGCATCTGATTTGTCTTGTGTATGGGTGGGTTTTTGTTATTTTCCAGAGTTATGTAGCCAGTGTCGCTAACTGCTTTTGTAAAGCTATAAGCTACTAGCTAGCTGGTGTGTTTATCTTGCATGTATATGATTAGTGATGTCTTTATTACAGTAATGTTAGGTGTTTTCTTACATGGGATTGAGACATGAGGTGGCGATACTAGTTTCTACAAGATTACTTCAGCTTTATTATTTGTGTCACAGTCAAAACTTGACATGCATTTGTAAATTAGAGATGCCACAAATGCAGTAGCAAGTACTGATACTGGGCCAACACCAGCATTTAAAGCTGAATTGATAAGGATTTTTTAAAGAATTATCCTAAATCAATCAGAATAGCTGTTTTAATAGACTATAAAATAACCTCTTGGTCTGGTTGACTTAAATTTTTTACTCTGCAGTAGATTGATTGAGCAGTAGTTCAATTAGATGGACATGTAAAGTGAAACAAACACTTCCATTAAAAATAGCCTAAAGTAGTTACTAAACAGATCAAAATCAGTTGATACGCAGTACTTTTGTCATTATTTTCTACCTACTGCTTATAAACTGCATAAAAATGCTGAGTAGGTTATATTCTGAGATAGAATCAGGTTCTGTACACATTCCGCTGTTTCAACTAATCGTGAAACAGTCCCCCCTTTGACAGTATTAGAAATGCAGTGAGCAGCCAGAGCCTGTAATAGGTTTTGGCGCCCAAGTTGCACGTTTTGAATTCCATGACTGTTTTTAATATTTACCAGTTTGCCGTATTAAGCATAACTCCAAAACTCTGAGAAAATAATCTCAAGGCCAAATAGCGAGGCTTTAGAAAAACACTCCCAATAATGATGAATTACATTTAAACAGATGGTGCCTCTTTAAAGGAAAGATTAAATTGCCCTCATCTTCTGCCCGCTCCCTTTTGGTACGAGTGTGAGGAGTAAAGATATGAAGCTATTTTGGCTGATCAAGCCAAACAGTCTTGTACAATCTGAGCTGAACTGTGATAGTCATCAGCTCTGCCTTAATTGTGATGATCTTTCCTTCTCCATGGATGGACTTGTTTTATTTTCCATAGCAAAAGAGATGAGCCTTTAGGTTAATTTGACAGAGAAAGAGTAAAAGAAAGAGTAAGCCATACAAAAGTATTTTCAACTGAACCTTTAATTCAGCTGAATTGAAATTGAAATCTATTACTTACCAGCAGAACCAGCCCAAGATTGACATCATAACAGGCTTTTTGTTCTATTTTATGACATTTAATACTTGAACATACATGGTCATATCACAGTATTATGACCATGCTGGATTTGAAGCCAGACATGGGGATCTCTGGCTTTCCTGTTCATTATAGAGGTTAACTGGATCAGACTGGTGTGTTGACTGCTCCAAACCACACATCGGAGTTGTCATTCCACTCTGGTGCCAATGACCCATGGGGCAAAACTGTTATGCAGTGTCCATTCTCGGTTCACCTTCACTATAGCAGCTCTAGAACCTCCCACAATGTTTCTGAGATGCTACCACCACCATATTTCACCTGGTACCCTATTGTCATACCCTTTTGGACATCAGCCACATCACGTCCTTTTTCCCAGATGATGGTTTTACACTCTGCTACAACTGATTGGTGTGTTAGCTTATTTATATGTGTAGCAAACCTTGTCATGTGGCATGATGTCCCGGGCCAAACCAGGGGCGGTTAAATGGAAATGGAAATAATAGAGATTCAAAACGCTGCATTTACTTTCACTCCATAAAAGTACATTATTTAGTGTTCTCACTATACTAAGCTAGATGTGACACTAGTTTATTACTTGAAAATTATAAGAGTAAATAAGTCGTCAGATATGTATTTAATATTGTGAAATCTATGCTATATGATATTGTATACTGAGAAACACTTGAGAAGTACATCCCCCAAACTGTGTTTATTCCTGTCTTAGCAGGCCAGAGTTTAAAGTGTGCCCACATCTGTCTGTAACCAAATTAAATCCAAATAACATTCCTTCAGTAACGATAAAAAACATCCAGTACACTCAAGTTTTTTCTTAGTTCATTGTAGTGACTCAGTAATCATGCATGATTTCTTTGCCTTGCAATTTAATCAAATATTGAGATCAATTCTGAGATTTTTCTATAAATAATGCTGAAAAACGTCCTAAATGCAATGGAGGGTTAAAAAGGAAACAGGACTAGCAGTCATAAACCATAGCAAAATCTGAATTTGCACCACACTGTTTAAACAGAAAAGAAATATCTCACACACCCAAGACATGGAATAACAGGTGTTTTCAATTCAGCTCTCCTTTGAGCAAATACGCAAAGACTGATGTTGGGGAGTTTATAGGGAGTTCGACTAAGACTTTGACGAACGGACAATTGTTTAAAGTTGCAGCCAGCCAAGGCCGCTGGCAATGAGGAACAATTTTACCTGTCTGGATTTATTGGCTTAGACAAAGTGGGGAAATAATGACATTTAGCTCATTTTTCTGCTTCTCATGCTAATTGCAAGACATATTTCTCATGAGATTTTAAAATTAACATCAGTAGAGGCATATGAGCTTGTGATGATAGCACATCATACAGCCATGCAGGGTTTTCTTTACCCAAATGGCCATGAATAACTTTAATACTAATGACTAATGATGTTGATGAAATTTGGATTAAATATACCTCAGTCTGTGTGGAAAAGACTGACATGCATAATTACAGTGCAGGTAGACGAGTGTTAATTTCTGACTAATATCCGTTGCTGTAGGAGTGGAGGCCGGCGCCCATTCAGCTGTCTTCTTGGGTCGCCTGCTAACGCAGTGAGACATTAAAGCCCTCAGTTATCATCGTGGACACAGCACAGGATGTTGGCTATTTCACCATGAGAATTGTTCAGTCACCCATGCATGATGTATCAGTACACTGTTCAGGAGTGTTCATGGTTTCATTGTACTGGATAGCAAACTCCATTCAGAAGACACAATGTAAGAAGAAAGATGCCAAAAAACATGTCTAAATGCAGATCACATCACCACATGATCAGGAGAAAAGAACTACATGCTGGACATTTTCAGCACTTGTTGTAACATCAGTGTTTTTCACACAGACTGAAGTATATTTAATCCAAATTTCATTACCATAACTTCATTAGTATTAGTTATTTACAGTTGCCTTGTCTGGTTAAAGAAGCAAACAGCACAACCTGTATAAGATAAGACATCCATCATTCACTTTAACAGGACCTTAAATCAGCCAACCGTGACAGATATGACCAATTGAGTGGTCCAGCATTGCTCCTGATACTGGTTTTAGCCCTATTTTATTTCACACTGAGCACAGAGTGAAATGTCTCCATTTCCCCTCCCTACCTCTATGATCTCTTTCATACTCTAGGGCTTGGTTACCACAGTCCTGTTGACCAAACAGACAGGTATCGGATACCTCAGATTCTTCAGATGGCGTCTGTCCATAACAGCGTCAATGGAGCCATTGAAAAAACTCCTTCACTCAAGAACAGTTGGGGCACCAGTGAATCTTGAGAGTTTTCAAAACATTAACACTGGGAACTGGGTGCTATATTGCAGGTTAGGGTTAAGTGCCTTTTTTAGTTCAAAGTAACAACAGATGAACGCCAGCAGTATGAATATTGTGTTGTCTCATTCTAGTATGACGTAGTTAATGTCATATCAAAACCTCTTTATTTGACTTGAAGTATCAAAATATTTCAATTCTAGAATTTGGCAATCAAATCTATGCTCCAACTTTCAATACTTTTTAAAAAGTAGATGCCCAATATGTTACTGTATTTTGAATTGAAGAATTGTGTATGGATTAGAGATTAAAATAAAAAAAGACATACATGTTAATTAAAGTATAAAAATGTATTCTATCAAATAGACAATGTGTGTTTTTAATTTATAACCCGAATACTGATTTGGTATTGAGTATCTGATACTAAACATGGTATCTGTATCAAAATTGAAATTCTGGTATTGTGACAACCTTAAGGATGCAACTCTTCCTCAGAACCTACCTTAAATGAACATTAGGCCATTTCAAAGCAAGTTTAAATTGATTTACTCAAACATTTCTACCAAATACTGCCACAGGTGGGACATTGGGTTGCTTTTATTCATATTTGATCATGTTTGCATCTGATATGTACATAGATTAAAAAAAACTTTTATCACCATGGATTCAGGTGTCAATTCCAATAATATGAAAAATGATAATTATCACCTCTGATTAGTGGTCATGAGCAACAATTGATCAACCCCTAGTATCAACAATGTGAATGATTTGCACAGATCTTTTGTTGCATTTCCCCTCAATATTAAAGAAAGTATCTATCTGTCTTTGAACGTCAAGCTAGCACCCATTTAGAGTCACAAATTGCTTATTTATCCTGATGTGTTCTCATTGGTCAGTTCTGCTCTTTGACATTTGTTGATGGACTAAGATCAATTGAGATTTATGAGATGCTTCTGTTTACTGATGTCTGAAGGAGATTAGAGGAGGCTTGATATTTTAGCTCTTTCCACAGTCTTAATACAGCCAGAGGCTCTTTAGGCTGTGAAACAGTACTTTGTGGCGTCTGCCTGGTGAGTGAAAAGTGAACAGCTTGTTCCTCGTTTTAACACCAGGTCATCAGAGCCAGGAGCCGACTCATGGATACTCATGGATCCAAGTCCTCAGGCTACCTTCACTGATCTGAACTACTTCCAAGGAGAGAGAGAGTCTAAATGACAAAAGCCCTATTGGGATTCGATTAGTTTATCAGGGGGACGTCTGCTTTTTAACATTTGGCACGTCTCCTCAGTGTTGAAACTCCTGCCTCCGGTTGGTACTAAAATAACTACAGAAATGAGATTCTGAGGGGTTTATCAGAGGAGCTCTGTATTAAGGAGAACTGACACTTTTTGTCCAGATACTAAGATGCTGCCAAGGAAGTAAAAAATGAATGGGCTCCTATGGAGATATAGTGTAAAATTGTCATTTCTAAATTTTTAATCTTCTTAAAAATATAATGCAGTGTTTTCAGTAAAACAGAACTACATAAACAGCACCACCTTCACCTTTTTACATGTCTTTAAACACCAGTTTTAAGACTTTAAAACAGCTGTTCAACCATTGTGCAAAGTCGCTCGCTAAACAATCGGTGCTCAGTAGCAAAATCAAACCAAAGCAAAACATTTTACCTCACAAAACGAGGCTGAATTACAAAATCACAACAATACTAGCTAGTTTTCATAGATTATTTTATGTTAAATATTTGTATATGTTGGAAAAATGTAATTTTTTTTAGCCATTTAGCGCCATTCACTCCCAGACTTACTCACAGGCGCCATCTAGTGTTTAACTTCACTATTTATATAAAGTGTTGAATAGGGAATGGACAGTATCACACACTTATTATAGATTTTTTTTCTTGCCACATAATGCTCTCCCAGGAAGTGTATGTAGTGGAAAATCTTCCAACCACACCAAAGGCTCTTCTAAAGCATTCATTTTTGTTGATTAGTGATGATGTTTGTGACAGAGATTTGCTCACAGACAGGACTAAAAATGATCAGACAAGCTCTGAGATAAAAAAAAAAACAGTAGGTAATTCAGTCTGTAATTTTCTCAGAGGATGAGGGGAGAAAACACAGACATGGCTTATCCAGATGGGAATAAAATCAAAGAGGGGCTCTTGTAAAAGATTAAATTACCCTAGAATCCCCATGTACATTTAATGCAATCTGAATAGGACTTAAAGAGACCAACAATTTTAAAGATTAAAGTTTAAACTTTTAAAAGTTTAATTTTTTTTAAGTTTAAAGGGTAAAAAGTAAAGAAGGACAGGAAAAATACTGTTCTTAAAAAGATTCCACATTAACTGTATGACTAAAAATAGACTAAGTATATTATTTAGTATATAATGAGGTCTGTTTGCCATTTCAACTCAAAGAAACACAATTAATCAAGAGGTGTAGAGTTTAACGTTAAAGATAGGCCAGCATCTGGCCATACAGTGACAAAGCACCGGCTCGCTGATGGTTGTTAGCACTGACCAAGATCAGGCCTTTGATAAAGGCTAGATTAAAGTCGACTGGCTCAAATGGAGCAGCACTAAACTGCATCATCCAGGCCAAATGGAGATGTAATTAAAAGATATTTCTAACTCATTCCCTTTCAAATGCCTAATATGCATTGCAAAAATAGTTTACCATCTCGCAGTGCTATTTATTCTGGCTCTGATTTAGGCCTTTTTTCATTAAGGCATTAAATGGAAAATTTCCAGAATTGTACAATAACATTTTTTGAATGATTGGCAATGGCTTCATTTTTCATGGTTGTTTGAGTTTGTGTGTTTACGTGCTGGCTTGCATGAGGGGTTGTTACGTCTTTACCATTCCCTGTGTACGAAAGCTATGAGCATGCATATGTATGAGATAAAGAGCAAGTTACTGTTATCATGATGATTTGTCACAATCTGATTTGCAGATGCATCATAGCTATTGTGAAGGAGCTTGTAAACAAAACTGTGCATAAACTATCTAGTAACAGCATAAATAAATTACTTAAATGTATTAACATTCTGGTACTGTCCTGTTATCTATTTGTAATGTCAAAGCTCCTTGAAGAAAGACTATTTATTCTGTAGCTCCAATATTGTAACTCCAGTAAATCAAGACAAAGAATAAACCCAACTGTATGTACCAGTAGCTCTATGGAGCCCATCATCCTCTCCCATTGTTCTTCTTTATTGAGGCAACTGCTGAGGGGCTCATTTGTGCTGACCTGTAGCAACACCCCCCAATTACCATGTGTGTGTGTTGCGTTCATCAGCAATTATGGTCTCCATTGTCTCTCCATTGGGAGATACACACCAGCTTTTAACATGCTAATGCTTTAGTGCCCTGCAAGTGTTAACTGAGTCTAGGGGATTTTAACCTGTTGGTTTTACTGTAAGAAGACTTCTTGTAGGGTCAGTCTGTGGAGTTTTCAGGAATATAGGGACTACAGTCTATAGACTTGCCTGACACAAAGGACAAATATCAGAATCAGAATCAGGCTTTATTGGCCATGTATGCTCACACATACAAGGAATTTGCTTTTGGTTACAGGCTTGTAGTGCACAGAGGTTAACAACAACAAGAAGGAAAAAGCTATCAAACACACACACACACACACACACACACACACACACACACACACACACACACACACACACACACACAGTGGTCATATATAAACTATACATAGTGCATATATTATATTACAGTACTGGTTGCAGCATTTAGGTACAATAAGGCAAAGTGACAAGGCAGGTAGTGTGTAGTTATTTTTTAAAGTGCAGAAGAAGTAAGAGAGCAGGAGATGTAGTGTTTTGTGAATAGTGATGTTAACTGTTCAGGAGTGTGATGGCATGTGGGAAGAATCTTCTCTGTAGGCTGGTCGTCCTGACCCTCATTTGGCTAAGATGCCGGCCTGAAGGAAGGTGCTGGAACAGGCCGGGTGTGAGGGATCAGAGATAATTTTCTCTGCACGCTTCCTGGTTCTGGAGCTGTGCAGATCCAGCAGTGTGGGCAGCTTAACACCGATAGTCTTTTCAGCAGACCTGATGATGCGCTGCAGTCTGTGAATGTCCTGTTTGGTGACTGAGCTGCCCCACACTGTGATGGAGGTGGTGATGACAGATTCTATGATGGCTGTGTAAAACTGCACCATCAGCTCCTGGGGCAGGTTGAACTTCCTCAGCTGACGCAGGAAGTACATCCTCTGCTGGGCTCGTTTGGTGATGGCACTGATATTGCTGTCCCACTTCAGGTTCCTGGTGATTATGGTGCCCAGGAACTTGCAGGACTCCACAGTCGTCACAGTTCTGTGAGAGATGGTGAGTCCTGGCAGCGTTGAGGGGTGTCTCCTGAAATCCACTATCATCTCCACTGTTTTGGCTGTGTTCAGCTCTAGGTTAATTTAGGCTGCTTCAGTGGACCACCTGTTCAACCTCCCGTCTGTAAGCAGACTCATCACCATCATGTATGAGGCCAATGATGGTGGTGTCATCCGCAAACTTCAGGATTTTGACAGAGGGGTCTGTGGAGGTGCAGTCGTTGGTGTACAGTGAGAAGAGCAGTGGGGAGAGTACACAGCCCTGTGGAGCACCTGTACTGGTGATCAGGGTTCCGGAGGTGAATTTCCCCAACCTGTAGTGATTATAATCACCTCTTTAACAAGTCTGTATTATTCTTGTGTAATAAGCCAGTATTTCATCTTTCTGATGGATTTTAATTTCTTTTACCTCTACATAATGCTGTACCAGGTAGTGTATGGAGTGGAGGATCTTAATCAAGATCTTGATCTACAAATCACACATTTTCTAATATTTGCAAATATTTAGCAAATATATATACAGTGAGGAAAATACAAACCGAATTCCAAAAAAGTTGGGACACTAAACTAATTGTGAATAAAAACTGAATGCAATGATGTGCAGATGGCAAATGTCAAGATTTTATTCAAAATAGAACATAGATGACAGATCAAATGTTTAATCTGAGTAAATGTAACATTTTAAAGGAGAAATATGTTGATTCAAAATTTCACAGTGTCAACAAAA
>BRDA01003931.1:33887-52445 GCA_036984385.1 Crenuchus spilurus
TCTCTCTCTCTCTCTCTCTCTGTCTCTCTCTCTCTCTCTCTCTCTCTCTCTGCAATTCCTTCACAGTTTTATCAGTCTCTCATGCTGTCTCTTCAAGACTTTGGTTTTAAATAGATTTCCCCAGCACTCACGTTTGAAAAGTTTGGCTAAAAACACAAGACTAGTCCCGTTTCCTTGTTTATGCCAATTTAATACAGAAAACTATTTCAAGTGTGTTTAAAATATGAATAGAATCTAGCGGCTAGCTGGGCTTTGTGCATATCTGCATGTTTGTGTGTGTGCATGTGTCAGAGCCTGTTTTTATGTGCTGTTTAGTGGCATTGGCGGTTTGCTAGGCAGGCAGCTCAGCGATGTCTACATTAGTTTTGCAGTTGGTTGGGAAACCACGGAGGGCTGATCGTTTTCCTCCACATGCGGGTCTCTATCTGAGGGGGGCCGAAAGGCTCTCCGCACATATTTTCCACTATGCATGCTGCATTTTTCAGCACATACAAGTGTTTTCATTATTGAAGTGCATTGCTAAGAGATAGTAAGGACAGCTTTGGCCGCAGGGCTCCAGTTTGGAGTTGGTTTGTGGATGCCAGGAGAGGCTGCAGTATAGTATTGCTGGTGAAATGTTTTGAATAGATATCTGGCTGTTTTCAAACTCAGAATAAAGCTTTTATCTAACCCTTAAAAGATCAGCTGTTTTAACTTAAGTAAATCTGGTTATAATATTGTTTCAAGCTGTGAGGCTGCCTGCATACTTACCTTTGTACACAGTCATTTCAGAATATTATGACCATCTCTGGTTTGGGCTAGGATGTCACAGAGGCAACGTAACAGGGTTTACTGCATGTATAAATAAGTGAGCACACCAGTCAGTTGTAGCAGAGTGTAAAACCATCATCATGGACAAAGACGCGTTGTGAATGATGTCAGCAAGGGCATGATAATGTGATTCTGGATGAAGGGTGGTAGCATCTCAGAAACCATTAACTTTGTAGCGCTGTAGAATGAACTTCTTGTACCGTGGAAGGTACAGAGCAGTCGACGCACCCCAGTGGACCAGTTAACCTCTGTAATGAACAGGAAGGTGTCAGAGATCAAAAGGGTTGTTATTTCCCGCTATTAAGTAGGTGGTCATAATGTTCTTATATGACTGTATAGAATGCAGTTCCTCTATGGATTTGTGCATTTTTAACACAAAAATATTATCGTCACCTCAAGCGTAATGAAATTGATATGCTGTCAAAAATTTACTTCAGGTTCATTTGTGGATCGGTCTCTCTTGCCACGCGTAGGCTGTTCTCTGGCCGGGATATGACGACGACAACAGCTACAGCGGTAACTGTGCTCTAGCCAGGTAGGCAGAATTAAACAGTAGAGGTCTTGTTAGCTTCTGACACCTTTCTACCTCCCAGTCCCATGGGTCTGCTGTGCTCCCAACTCATTGGCTGAGGAGGTTGGCGTGGGCTCGGTGAAGCGGGAGTGTGGCCGCCAGCTTTTTGTATTTGATACTGATTCCTCGTGACAGGCTAAATATTTGTTCGTGGCCGAGTACCAAAGTAAGCTGGTCCTTGAAAGGATGAGAGAGGTAGATGTAAGTGAATTAATGTTTGAATGTGTGTATGTGTACAAATAGGTGTAGTGGCTGTCTACATCAGATACCTGCTTTATAGGAAGTTGCTGAGGTTTGTGGCAGGACCGCAACCTGATGAGTGTATCCTGTAGCCTCTTACCAATGTGGACGACAAACAAGCCTCTCTGATTTAGATACTAAACAACTCACGTGGCTTACAGACAGCCACACTGCCAGACTGATGGCTCTCTTTTACGCCTCTTGTTATAAACGGTCTGACTGACAGTTTCTCTCTTCCTGATGAGTGCTGTAACCAAACTGCTGTCACTCTCTGTCTCCCAGACACAGCAACAGGACCTCCCTCGCCCTGTCTGCCAGACACATTATTTACTCTATGTGGTAAGAACTGACAGATGAATCTTCCTGTGGTGCACAAACACACCGATTAACTGTGGACTCGGGTAACATCTACTGACTCTAAGACTCACAAAACTAGCTCTATTTGGGTCCCTCTGTATGTTTATATTGTCTCTCGCCTAGGACAGATGTTCTGTTCAGTTGCACAGAGACAGACAAGCCTCCCCAGACATCAGTGGGATGGAGACAGGTTTAGCTCTCACTTTAATAGAGTTTGCATCTAAATCATGACGCAGAAGAACAAGAAGAGGTTTAGTAATATATATATACACATTCATATCAGAATATTATGAGTGGGAATAACCAGCCTTAGCGGGGTGTTCGCTTTACTTCTGCGACCTGCTCCAGATGCCCTACACTACTGACCACATTCAAGTTTATCCAACAGCATCATAGGATTGTGTGATTTATTAAGAACTTATAATTAGTTGACCAGAGGAGGATGGGTCTCCCATGTGAGTCTGGTTTCTCCCAAGGTTTCTTCTTCCAACTCTGATGGAGTTTTCCCTTGCCACTGTCCCCGTTGGCTTGCTCACTGGAGCTTTGGCGTTTTGTTATTACTAACCCTATAAAGCTGCTTTGTGACATCAGTTGTAAAAAGCATTTTTGTAAATAAATTTGACTTGACTTGACTTAACTGTGATATTTTTGTGATTGTTACAGATGTTAACTGGTCTACTATGGAGATTTAAAAAAGCAGGAGATTAAATCCCTTTTGGGATGTACAAACACTGTTATTTGCTTCAGACTTGAGGTGCTTTAAAAAAAAAAAAAAAAAAAGAGCATTATATAGTTTGGGGTGTATGAGAGAAACACCAATAGCCTAATTTGTACATCTGTTTATACACAGTTTCTGCTTTCTTGACTTTGCTTTTTATCCCTTGATTTCTAGAAGTACTTCGGACACCTGTTGGAGTGCAGTGATGTATGTGTGTGTGTGTGCAATAATGCCATAATCCAGGCTTTGGAGAACCAGCCTGGTGCCATCGATGTTTTCCAGTGGAATGCACAGGTCAGCTTTGTAGAGGCCCTGCAGAGTGTCTGGACGATCAAAGCTTGGAGTGGACTGAGATAACAAACTCATACACCCCTCTTGACCCGCATGTGTGTGTGTGTGTATCTGCCAGGCTCAGTTAGAAACACGGTGACGACAGGCCTTTCTCTTCTCCGCAGAAGAGACTGTAGAGAGACAGAACAGCACATTCAGTGAACTTTAAAAATGATCAGTGCTTTAGATTTGTCCTTCCTTCTGCAGGTCTTACTGTGCTTTGAAGGAGTGTGTGAGAATGGATATAAATCTCTTTTTCCAGCCAGTGTTCCCAAATATGAATTTGAGTATACAATATGCCAGTATGTTCAGTCTGATCTGGAATGGTGTGCTTGTATACATCTTTTTAATCGTACAGTTTTCATAACTTCCCATTGTCAAAATATTCCCATTAAGAATGAATGGGGTGTAAAACTATCCACCCATCTACACTACTTTTACTTGACCAACAGACACTGTTTCACATTGACTATCTCAGGGCAAACCCCCGAGCACAAATTCAATGTTGTTTGGACCAGCACTCATCTCCCTTTTTTGCTCATCCCTTGTTCTTTCCATAGACTTCAATTCATTCAATTCCTAGACACCAAACTGCCTGTACTCACTCAGGACAGATCCTTAAACTGTAATCCATGCTGGACTGACCTGCACTCCTCTATGTGTCCTTTATTCATCCCTCAGTACTGACCTGCACTCCTCTATGTGTCCTTTATTCATCCCTCAGCAGGGGCGTGGCACCATATTCACCAAATCCTATGGACAAGCAGTGTCCAGGGACCCTCGCCCCTATTATCAAATATTTCCTTTAATATTTAAAGGAAAATAAAATTCCAGACTCCTCAAGGGCCCTCGCCCCATTTGGGGCCCTGGTAACTCAATCCCACTTTTCCTCCCACTACGACGCCCCTGTCCCTCAGTACTGACCTGCACTCCTCTATATGTTCTGTATTTGTTCCTTGGTACTGACCCGCACTCCTGTATGTGCCATTTGTTCACTTTATTATCTCTCGGTACTGACCCATACTCCTCTGTGTGTCCTTTAATTATCCCTCGCTCCTCCCATAGACTTACATTCATTTTCAACAATACCTAGCAACCGTTAACCAACCTTAGCAACACCATAGCAACACAGTAGTAACCACCTGGGATACTATAGCAACTGTTTAGCTAACAACATATCAACAACGTAGCAACCACTTAACGTACAACACAGCCTAGCAATAACATAGCAACCAGTTAACTAACAACCTAGCAACCACTTAGTTAACAGCTGAACAACAATCACATAGCAACCACTCAGCTAACATCATAGGAACCACTTAGCTAACAGTTTAGCAACAACATAGCATCCACTTAGCTAACAACCTAGCAACTACATAGCAACTGCCTAAGCTGCACAGTCACTCTGCTTTTTCTTCAGGAGGTGCAGTTGTCAAGTTTAATTTGACATTTTAAGCAGAGGTGAGTAGACTGGCTGAAGTCCTCAAATAAAAGTAAAAAATAAATAGTAAGTACAAGGACAGAACTGTAGACTACATAGTCATAAGACTGAGGAGGGGATGCGGTTTTAAATGGCATGGATGTCAAGCCTAATTTTTTTTTTTTTGCTTTGAGGTAGACAGAGTGGTCAGAAGGATGGTTAAGGTAGGGTTTCAGGACTCTTAGACCTTGGGTGGGATAGTGTTTTTTGGCTTCTAGGTTGACCTTGAATCAGCATGAGCGCTGGTTGTCAAGCAACACTTTGGACAAAATAAGTTTCATAGCAAAAGAAAACAGAAACGTTCTTAAGAAGAAGGAATCACCACAGACCAGCAGTTGCTCTCTTCTGCCAGATTATGGTCAGACAGGTCCACCTAAGACTGCTCACACTGTTAACTGCTTCATTACTATGTTCTTTGTAGAAACACAATAGAAGAAGCACCTTTTCCATAAAGAAATACATATATATATGTGTGTGTGTGTGTGTGTGTGTGTGTGTGTGTGTGTCCTGCACACTCTTTCCAATTCAGCTCAGATTGTAATGCTGCCAAATTATATAGTCTTTAAAAACAATGTCTCTTCAAGGGTTCTTAGGTAAAGAAAATGATTATATATAGAATCATGAACGCTCAAAGAACCCTTTGCATGACTAACATGGTTCTTTCCTTGTGAAAATGGTTCTTCAGTTTGGCACAGAATATACTGTAGATAACTCTTTTTGAAAATGTTTTTATGTAGCACCTGAAAGGGTTTCTTCTTACAAGCTTGAGATCCTAACAACAGTAGAACCCTTTCTGGTGCTATACAGAACCTTTTTCCAAAAAGCAATATAAAGCCATTTATAGCACATTCTTTATCAATCTGAAGAACCCTTTTCACAAGAAAAGAACACTTTAGTCATGAAAAGGGTCCTTTGAGTGTTCATGGTTCTATATTTAACAATTTTCTTTACCAAAGAACCGTTGAAGAACCCCTCTTTTTAAAAAACGTCTAATCACTTTTAACAGTTCAAGTGTGAACTTTTCTGAAGTTCCCAGTGATACAAAGCTCCTACATCAATTATAGTTTGGCAAAGGTCAACACTAGAAAGTGTTTTCCAAATGAAAATTTACACCAAAGAGTTCACCCTGACCCCAGCAGTCATGCTCCAGCAAACTCCCACTGCTGTAAAACACCCCTTTTCCCCCTAGTTAATCTTTAACCTGTACTATCACACAAAGCATATAATAAATAACCAAACCCATTAACGACAGAGAGAGGGTCTCTTTCTGTTTCTGTCCTTTCATGCTCTCTTCCTAACCACATGGGTCTGGTTTAAATGAGCTCTCTCTCATATTCTCACGTTTCCCTCCTGAGTCTCGGCCTGTCTGAGTGAACTTACAACTTGGCTTCGAGACAAAGCTTATCTGGAAGGAAGAAGATGCATAATGCCATCACTTCATGTTCTGTGTTAAGCCTGGTTCACACTATAGGATAATTGGGCTGATTTGACAATTGTAAAAGGTCTCCCAATTTCAGGGTGATCATAACCAATCATCTTCCAGGATGATCCTATAGTGCGGGGTGTCTATAATCTGGTCTTTACCTTTCCAGTCATAAAACATCATGTTAACATCATGCCTGAAACATCATCAACCAATGAGAGTTGAGCTGAACTGAATGTGTCAGTGTGTACGGGAGAAGTTAAGACCACGGTGGCTACGTCACAAGTGAGGTGGACTTGTGGAGCTGTGTTGTTATGGTTTCGTCCACATACTTTTCCTGTCATTATTGGAGTTCTGGGCCCTGAGTGGCTCAGCAGGCTAAGACGCTGACACTATGACCAGAGGATCGCGAGTTCGAATCCCGGTCATGCTGTTTGCCATCAACAGCCAGAGCCCACAGAGAGCAAAATTGGACGTGATCTCTCTGGGTGGGTAAATGGCGCTCTTACTCTCCCTATCACTCACACATTGCAATGTCCGCTGGCTACTGATTGGTCCATTCGATTCCTCCAAGCACGTCGGTTCCCCAGGGACGGTGTATCAAGCGGTAGTTTGAAAAGAGGCGGTGGCCACATCACACGGAACGGAGGAGGCGTGTGCATGTCTTCACCCTCCTAGAGTCAGAGTCAATGCAAAGTGATGGGGAGAACCACTAATGGGTTGGGTTAATTGTCGACTACCACATTGGGAAAGAGAGAAAATTGGCAAAAATTAAAAAATATATATACTGTATATATATTGGAGTTCTCAAGAAAGGTTTTGAGGCTTGGAGTTGTGTATAGTGTGTGGCATTTCATTCAGGGCAGATGGTGTGGGTGCATTTATGACTAACAACAATCAAGGACAGACAGATCTGTGAAAAATGTCCTTATGTGTGGGGTGTCTCACATTTTCAACAACGTTTATGTCTCACATTATCACATTTTTTAAAATCCTGTAGTGTGAACCAGGCTTTACGCTCATGGCGTGTTCGCAAGTATGCATATAGCGTGGGAAATCTGTGTGGCTCGTCACAGACGGTCCAACTGGACATCAGACGGGCTGATGATGTCACTAGCTGGGCAGCATGTGCATGGCTTTTCTCGGCCTAAAGGGCTGTTTGTGTTTCTTAACTGCTGGGAAAACACAGGATGGGGTGATGTAATGAGAAGAAAGAGGCTAATGTCCTTAAAGTACATCCATTAGCACGGGACTGTGAAGTTGTCCATCAGTGGCTATGTTGACAGACAGGATGGTCCATCCATCACCAGCACTACTGTTAGAACCACTGCAAGTTTGCTCTCTAGTGCTGACCTGAGGGCGGCTTGTTTTCATCAGTGTAGAGTAGGAACTGAAGGAGCAATGCTGGTCCTGGGTCACTGTAAAAGGACAAACTGCTTCTCTGAACAAACAACATATGGTCATTGTCTTCCATTAAGACGTCTGGAGCCATTTCAGCTTCAGCTACTCTCTGTATCTAAAACGGATTGAGAACCCATTAAAATGACCTTGTGTTGAAGCAAAAGCATGAAGTCTTGGGTTTCTTGGATAACATCTACATTTTTCATTCATGTCTTTGCTAAAAGAAAGAGAACGAGAAAAGGAAGCTTTTGGAAGTCTTCATTTGGCCTTGGGACGCTGCCAAATGCATAGAGTTGCTGGCCGCTGGAGTCACTGTGTGGAATATGTCAGCCCAGAGATAAAAAGACAAAAAATAACACGCAGCACCAAACAGCTCACCAAGGATGAATGAATCAGCCATCGCTGCCATTTATTTCCTGGAAACTAAACACCTCAGCAAGACAAGATGCTGGAATAAATGTCCTCAAATCAAGGTCATTTCAGTTTCCTACTTTCTTTTGGTTTATTTGTCTGAAGATGAAATACTCGGTGCAGGTGTGGATTGTTCAGAGGTCCTTGAAGTCTTTCTTCATGTCATTAATAACTCATCTGTGAACATAATCTCAGAGTTCTTCTTGTTCTTTGTTTCTGTCATCATCCACTCACTGCGCCCCTTTGTCATTTTAAAATTTCACTACAGAGGACTAAAGTGCTGACACTATGGCTCGAGGATCACATGTTCAAATACTGACATCAGAGGAGACATGTACTTGTCCTCGCCCCTCCATTGGCATTGCATTTGATTGGGGAATCCTAAGATGGATGGGCTGATTGACCTTCCAAAGTTGAGGAGACAATTGAGTTATTAGAGCATTCATAGAGCAACTGCTCTTAGCCTGTTTTACCCCAAATCTGATGTTTGGCCTTTCTAGATTGTACCCAGATTTATTTTTGATAGTCTGCACAGAAAAAACCACATTTGAAGGTGGTTTGAAATATAATGACAATCAGGACTTGTACAGATCTGCCTTTGTCTGATGTTTATGTTTTGGATGCCCAAATCGGATTTTGAAGTGCCTTTTGCATCACTCGTAATGCAACAAACAATGAGCATGTCAAATCCAGTGTGACAGAAGTTTGCGGATGACACAGCACCTTTCTCTGCACAATGAAGTGACTACAGCACAGAACATCACAATGTATACCAGCCTCCTCTGCCACTGAATCTTGTCTATTGTGACATAACACTTGTAAACCATGATGTGATTTGGGTGACTGATTGGAGGGTGCATTTTCGTCTCTCCTGCTTCTGTGTATGAAGCCACATTACCTGCATGGCTACGTAGTTACTGATGCCTACATCATTACCATGCAGATAGGTTTGTGATGTCCAGACACACAAGTCTGATGTGATCAGTAATAACAGTGTGGACAGTCCTCCTGTCTCTCTGGATTTGACAAATTTTGACAATTTCAAACCACCGAATGTGAAAATCTGAATCATGTGGTTCTTTGCTATCCAAACTATCAAAACTCAATCTGGATACAATCTAGATAGACTAAAAATCAACTGGCCTAGCCGTCTGAACATAGCCTGTGTAGGCATATGTATGATCCATAGTTTGTGTCGTAAAGAATTTTTGTATTTTGTTTAGCTTTACTCTCCTTCTTCTCCTCACTCTCTAAACTCCCACCGTGTCTATGTTTCTCCAAGAGTGCACCCCCAAATCCCCCTTAACCCTCAGTACCATGAAAGGAAGGGGCTCAAGGCAGGAAAGGTGGGGGGTTCTGAGAGAGAAAAAGAAGAAAACTAGAAGATGGACTCTCGGCCCCGGAGCAGATGGAGAAAGTTTTTTTGTGGCGGAGGCTGGCGGGGTGGCGATAGGCTAATTTGAGTGGCATAAAGCCGGCCCCCTTTCAAATGCAGAGCAGGATGCTTTGATGAGCCGGGGATGAAAGTGCGAGCGGACGAGAGGCCGACAGAGGAGTGCAGGGGGGAGGGAGGGTTTGTTCTTTGTCCCAGATGAGAAGGCATCTGCTGGGCTTTGCCCTCTTTTCTTGGACCAAACCCTGAAACAATGACAGCTAGGACCAGAGAGTGTCATCGTAAGACATGAAAAGGGTCGCACAAGTGTGTGTGAGAGTGAAAATGCATGTGTGCACCAGCAAAAAAAGTTTTAAATTCATGCACAGCCTCCCTGTAAAGCCAAATGCTCTGCAGAGAATGAGGTTCATGAGGGCGGGTGGCGGCTTGATTGATTTTTCCCCGTTGAGAAACAAATAAACTTGTTATTTGGGTGAGGGGAGAGCTATTGTGCGTGATCAGTCAGAAAGGATCTGAAGAGGGGGTAATAGTGACGGGGGTTGAAGAGGAGGGTATTTGTCAGAGTGTGTGTGTGTGTGTGTGTGTGTGTGTGTGCGTGCACGCAATCAAGGCCTGCGAGCGCAGGCTGGGCCAGTGGGTAAACACAGGAGAATTTCATGGTGAGACAAGAGCGAGCTCCCGAAACAGGACCAACAAAAAGAGGAGAAGTAGAACTAATTGAAAGAAACGCAGCACATTGCCTTTGATCTCTGAGAAGACTCCCTGATGTTAGCACTTTGAAGAGAGTGGGAGAGTGAGGGAGAGCAAGCGTGGAGCTTTTGTTCCCAAGCTAAGCTTGGAAGCGAGAAGAGAAGAGTGAGAAAATGCATACTGTTTAGTTTTCAGGTCATTTCTTATCACACATATCAAAACAGTCCCCGAAGAAAGAGCTGGTGCTAATTGACATTATTGTTTTCTCACTTTGTATCACAGCTTTAAGATGAAACACTCCAGCAGAGCATCATTATCAACAATAACACCTCATGAAAATCGAGATTTAACTGTATTGTTCTGCACTAATCATAGCTACATGTGTATACAGTATATGTGCAGCTACAATTACAGACTGTAGTCCAGTGTTTCTCCATATACACAGTGTTCATCAATGGTCAGCACAACCTCAGAGCTGCTGGATAATTCTGAGTGACACTGATATGGCAATGGTTAGTGAGTTGTTGAGTGAGCAAAGCTGTTAAATACTGTGTCCACTCACTGTCCACTCTATTAGACACACCTACCTTGTAGGTCCAGCTGGTAGATGTAAAGTCAGAGACAGCAGCTCATCTGTTGCTGCACAGTTAGTGTTGGTCCTCTAGTGCTTCACTTGTCCTCTCAGGACACTGTTGCACTAATTTCACTCCAGCAGTGACACTGTATGGATAACTGATAAAACTGCTCAGTTGGCATTATCTGCTGCATCACACCATACTGCTGACATACTGCTGTTTTCTTCTTTTGTATCCTGTATCACAGCAATAATAAATTCCATTATCAACCTCTGATATCCATACTGTAATCTGTTATAATGTAATCTTTGCTATCTTTTACACCAGTGTACTTAAACACCTGTTGCTGCAACGTTATCCAGCTGTATGTGTTGGCATGATGGCTGCAAATACAGTAATACAACAAAATATTTCAAAAAGTTCGTTTTTTATTTTTAATTCAATAATATAAACTCATACATTTTATATTAATTACACATAAAATGACACATTTCAAGCCTGTTTTGGTTTTAATGTTGATCAGTATAGCTTATAGCTCATCAGAATCTCAAATTAATAGAATATTTTATTTCAGTAAAAAACGATTCAAACATTATCACAAATGAAACAAAAAAGACAAAATATATCACTAGAAAATATATTAGTTACACAAATGTACTATTTCACAATTGGAGATGTACTACTATTCATGTCTATCATGTGTTCCTTAAGATCTTATTGAGAGTGCAAATTATTCTGAAATATCTCAAAGTAAAGTAAAATATCACAACAACACCTACTTCTTATTGCCTGATTATGATCAAATAAACACAAGAATTGTTTAGATACTAATGAAATTAACATAAATCTTCCAAACAAAATGCACTAAATGCTGGTTGGCAGTGAAAAAATTTGCACACCAGAAAGCTTTTGTAATTTGGGGCGAAATGGTGGTGGCAGCAGAGACTTTTTATGGCGCCCCAATGGGCACTTGGGGCCCCATGCGCAGTGTCTGATCTGTGTGGGTGGAGCGCCAGCCCTGTGTTAACTACATCCAGAAAGATTATCCACTAAGGAGAAAATGATCTGTATAGAAGACAAGTTCTCATCAGCATCCTGTTCCTGTGTTCTATCAGTTAGCTGGTTTAACTCAAATCTGTTACTCATCTAACATGAAAAGTACCAATTTCACACAACTGTTGCTAACTGTTGAAACAAGTAGTAAGTGAGTAGCTGAATTTTTGACCTCTTAACACCAGTTTTATTGACTAAAAGTGTTCTACATTTCTTTGACCAAAGCATGTTTTGGGGGCTCCTTTTTCCTTTCCTTCCATTAATCATATATCCTCAAGGCCTTGTGGATGATTTAACTAACTTATTTAAAAATCTTACATTTTTAACTCATTTAAAATATGTTTAAAATGTAATCTCTGTAATCTAGGCTGTCTTTAGTAGTTTTATTGCCACATTTGGGCGCTGAAACGTTTTAATGCTTTCAGTTTGTGGTGCAACTCTAATCCCTACTCTCCACTCTTTATTTTTGTTGCAGGTCATATTTGCTCTGAACCAGACTCTTCTACAGCAGGAGAGTCTTCGAGCAGGGAGTTTGCAGGTCCCCTACACCACTGAGGACCTCATCAGTCACTACAACTGTGGGGACCTCAACTCCATCATTTTCAACCATGATACATCACAGGTACAAAAACACAGCACAATAGTTATAGCAGCTGATATAATTTCTGATTGGAAGGAGCTGATAACAAATAATATCATTGTGGCTGCCATAGTGAAGCTGTACAGAGAATGGACTTCTCATACATTGAGTCCTTCCCAATGTCATGCCTCCCAATTATTACAGAGGGAAATGGCTACTCTGGCAAGTAGTACAGAGCAATTGTCGCACCACAGTGAACCAGTTACCACCTAAATACAGTCATGACAATGTCTTCCTAGTGTCCTCTGAGCCAAGGGTGGTCATAATATTCTGATTTGACTGTATAACTAGTGTGTCTCCTCAAGGCAGGGAGAGAGTACAGGACCACTCTGAAACTTGTTGATATCACCATTTGCTCCATTTCAGGTCCCCAACTTCAACAATGTCACACTGCCTCCCAGCGAACAGATCACAGCTCAGGAGATAGACAGCTACTTTCGGCAAGAGCTCATCTATAAGCGCAATGAGAGGATGGGCAAGAGGGTGAAAGCCCTTCTGGAGGAGCACCCTGACAAGAGCTTTTTCTTTGCATTTGGAGCAGGTCAGTGCTTTCACAATTGCATCTTTATGTGGTGTTAAGCCATGTTGCAGTGTGATTTTAATCCAGTATGAATCAGCAGAATGTATAGTTTGATCATGCTTGTAATTGTCTGAAGGAGGAGTCCTGTAATTGTCCTGTAATTAACTGTAGGTGGAGCCCTGTAATTTTCCTGTAATTAGCTGTAGGTGAAGTCTTGTAATTGTCCTGTAATTGTCTGAAGGAGGAGTCCTGTAATTGTCCTGTAATTGTCTGAAGGAGGAGTCCTTTAATTGTCCTGTAATTAGCTGTAGGTGGAGTCCTGTAATTGTCCTGTAATTGTCTGAAGGTGGAGTCCTGTAATTGTCCTGTAACTAGCTGAAGGTGGAGTCCTGTAATTGTCCTGTAATTGTCTGAAGGAGGAGTCCTTTAATTGTCCTGTAATTAGCTGTAGGTGGAGTCCTGTAATTGTCCTGTAATTGTCTGAAGGAGGAGTCCTGTAATTGTCCTGTAATTGTCTGAAGGTGGAGTCCTGTAATTGTCCTGTAATTGTCTGAAGGTGGAGTCCTGTAATTGTCCTGTAATTGTCTGAAGGTGGAGTCCTGTAATTGTCCTGTAACTAGCTGAAGGTGGAGTTCCTTCAGCAATAGTAGTCCTGTACCAGTCTGCCCCACATATAACAAAACCTGCTGGACCAAACAGACAGTGACGGGGGAGGCCCCTGTTGAGTAACGCTGACATGAACATCGAAGATATGACACAGCATCATACACATCAGCCATTTAAATCCATTACACATTAGATACACGGCCTCTGGAAGCTTAGTCTAGCTTGAGTAGTACTTTGTGGTGCTGTTTGCCTAATATTTTAGACTCTGGACAAATTTCAGGCTCTGTTTAAATGAAAGAGGAAGTGAATTCACCATGGAATTGGCTCTGCCCTGAGCTGTTGTGCATGTTTTTTTATGCACTACAGCTGCACCTGTGATTTAATACATCAAACGAAACATCCACCTGCGGATTTTAAGTGTTGCAGGGCGTTCTTGAGAAAATAACTCTCAGCCCAAATGCAAACACTGCTCTAAAAAAAACTTCTGCGGTCACGTCACACGGATTAAGTGAGATTATGTGGTGACTGGGTTGGATATGTCTGTATTTGCTCGCTTTCATAGACTTTTACAGTAGTTACACACATGTGGAACATTTGGGGCAGAAAGGGAAAAAGGCAGTGAGGAGAGGATGTGAACCAAAGAATAAATGTGCACCATTTTTTTGGGATTTGGTCTTAAATCTTCTGTTATATCAGAATATTAGGACCACCTACTTAATATTGTGAATTACCACCCTTGGCTTGGAGTGTTTGCTCTATGGTGATCCCCGACACATCCCTGTTCATTAGGCCACTTGCTGGAGTCAGCATTCCCCTCTGGCATCAATAGTTCGTGGGGAGTCACCGAATGTACAAGAAGTCCATTCTCGGTACACCTTCACTATGGCGGCTATAGACCATCCCACAAAGTGAGTGGTTTCTGAGATGCTACCACTACCAGGCTTCACTCAATGCCCTATTATCATGCTCTTTTGGACTTCAAATCATGTCCTTTGTTCATGATGATGGCTCTACTACAACTGACTGGTGTGCTCACGTTATACTTGCAGTAAACCCTGTCATGTGTCACCTGACATTACCAGGGGTGGTCATAATGTTCTGTTATAACTGTGTATATCATATTTTTATCTTTCATTTTACTTACTTGGTAAATATTGGCTATTTTCATGGAACGATGCACACATAAGTTCTTAAACAAGCCGTTAACCGACTCGACATCACCTCCAGTTCAGTGTGAGGTCACCTGTATATCATTGGTAGAGCCGGCATTACATGAAATGAGCCCCAAATCTGATTATGGCTACTTAGAACAAATGACTTAAATTCTTTTCATTGTGAGCAGTGTACTCGTGCAGGGAGGAGAGGGCTTAGCGTGTTGACGTTTAACTCCACGGTGAGAATGGGACTGAGGAGAGGAGTAGAGGCTCTATGACCTGCTCTACCCGTGATTTGAGCATAAAGCAGACCACTTACAGGCTCCTGCAATCTGTTTACTGCTGCAGCTTCAGACTGGAGGCTGAGGGGATTATAAAACATTGGAATGCTCTGAACTTTGCAGAACTGTACTGGAGGAGATTTCTTGAGAAAACCCTTTTAATGCTGGATGACTTTTACCTGAAAGAGTTCTGTAAATAACATTTAGAAGTCTGCAATATCAGTGGAGTCAATGTTAATACAGTGACAAAACCTGAACAGGTGTGCCGAGTTATCATTCATTTATCTGACAAAATGATTTTTGACATTTGACAAAATGACATTTTATCCTGTTCCAGCCATAGGCTGTATATAAGAACTGCACACTGCGCTTCAGTTTACTCCCATTGTAATGTTTTGAAGCTAAAAAATGGCAGAAATGACACTGCTCTATTGCTTGCACTTGTAGAGATGGAAGGCGAGGCAGTGCTACCTTTCAAATTCTGCCTCCCTTTGTTGGGGTGACCCCTTTGAGTGTCTTTTATTATAACTTGCTGCTGAATAAGACACTGCTTTCCTTCAAAAAGGTCAAAGTGAAGATTAAATCTTAATAGAGTCAAAGCCGAGCTTTATTTCTAGCATTAGCTGCTGTGACATGTCATAGGGAGAATGCCCATGCATCAGAATTAGCCATCAGTCAACTCAACCAAGCTGTCAATCAACTCATCACCACACCCCTTTAAGTGTCTGGAAATAACTTCTATAAAATGCATTAATTACAAAGAAAATTAATGGGATGTTAATCAGCTTGTGGAGTTAAGCCAAAAATGACTGAATGAAGAAATCAATTTAAAAGTTTGTTGTAGCTCCCATTCAATAAAATGGTTGTGGGCGTGGTTTAACATTGTTCTACAACCAGCCACTGGAGGGCAGCAGAGACGTTTTGTCCACACTTCTCTACTGCTGTTGTTGTGTCCAGTTCTCATATGCAGTCTATGGTTCCAATAAGCCAAAATCTACTTTACACAACCTGCTGTGGTATAACAACTCCAGCTCAAACAGCCCTAAAATAACTGCTTTTTACATAGATGCACATCTTTGCGATGCGATTGTACAGTTGTTGTGTATTATATGTGGATGTAAAAAGCTCTTAAAGCATGTTTGTAGATTTCCCAGTCTTCTAAAGGGATGACTTCACTGTTACTGTTAATGATGGTGTGTAGAGGAGCGTGCACACACACACACATATGCAAACACAGGCAGTAAAACCGTAGGTTTAGAGGAGTGCCCTCTTCAAATGCCCTAAAGAAAGATGAAGTCAGTGGAATCTGTTTCTGAGATGGCACATTGCTTAATGATGCCTCAATTATAATAAATTGGCTTGAGCAGCACAGCTGCAAATAAGAAGTACAGCAGAGTGTTTAGAAGATGTAATACAGCATCAGCAGTTCTGGCCATTTCAAGCACATTACACTCATATTCACATAATTGTATAATCTAATTATCTTATAATATGTAGATTTGAAATCATAATAGCAATAAAATCATGTTACTTGATTATTTCTTGGAAAACAAGTTAAAGTCTAATTTTACAGATCGAGACATAGTTAGTTTCCAAAATGAATGTTATTTAAAGAGTCTTATCAGAATATTATGATATTATGACCCTTATAGTTGGTATATCCACCCTTGGTGTGTCAACTGCACTGCTCAACCACTCATCAGAGTCATTGTCCCCTCTGGCATTAGTGGCCCGTGGGGCACCGCTGTTATGCCATTGGCAGGTACAAGTAGTCCACTCTCAGTACACTCTTCACTACAGTGGCTCTAGAACATCCCACAAAATTAGTGTTTTCTGAGATGCTACTTCCACCATGCTTCACTCTGTACACTATTTTCATGTCTGTTTGGACATCAGTAACATCCTGCGGCAAACCCTGTCACCTGGCATCTGTGATGTACCAGCCCAAACCAGGTTTGGTCAAAATATTCTTCATTTATTCTTTATTTATTTTCGTTTTAAAGGTTTTGTAGCTCATATTTTCCAGTGTAGTGTTTTCATTGAAGGCTTGGCTTCATAACATAATAGATTGTGACAGCGCTATTATTCAGTGACAGCACTATTATTCAGTAATTACTCTGAAAACAATATGCACGTTACGCAGTTATAAGAGCAAGGAATTGAAGTATGAGTCCTTAAGAATTTTTGAGGGCTTAAAAAGAAGACATGACTTGTTCCTGCAAGTCAGTCAGGAATTGAGTCCAGAATGTTCATGATCCAGTACTAGGACATTAGGGATTTTGACCAAACACCATCAAGCTGGACTTATCCACCGCTGCAATACCTGGTATAAACTGCTTAGGAGAAAAGACAAAAATCCACTGTTTTGGGTCACTGGGCTTTTTCCACCTTTCACCAAGCCATCCCTGAGCATCTCCCCATGAAGCATCTGTTTACCTCTCTGGAAATAAAACACTGATAAGATAAGGAAAACCCCCCCCTACAAGACAGGCCATGTTTACGTATGCCAGGTGAAAGACAATGCGGAATGCTTGGCTGACGATGTTAGCAATTCCAGCACAACTAAGCGCCGATCAGTGAGGTTAGATCTAACTGATTAGAGAGCCATAGGAGGAATCTGACCAATGGTGTAGAATGTCACCCATCATCTAAAGCTGTGTACATAAGTAAATGCTGACAAATGTTAGGCTCGTCTAAATCAATCTTGTTAGGGTAACATATTGTTAGCACATATTCAGTGAAGTGATTAGGCCTCTTTGTCATATTACTTGGGTTGTTAACACTCAGTGGTGGTAGATAAGGAGAATGGCATCCACCAATGTGATAGCATGCTGCTATAGTAAATGCATAACTATGACTGGGTTTCCATCCATTTTGCAGATTTATACATTTCAGCAGAAAGAAAACACAAATTAAGTCATGTTTCTATCCACTTTGGTTATGCAAAGAAATTTTAGATGGTGTAACTACAATTCATGAAGGGAAACTGTAGTCGATGATTTTACAGAAGAGCTGTGGATTCAATATTTTAGAATTACACACTCAACTTTTAATGAACTTTGTGATGCTGTGAGATCTCTAGTGGAGCCAGCTGCACATTGTCCAAGGATTCTCCTCGTTATTCCAAATATGCCGCGTCATCTTCATCCTCTTACTTTCTGTTGTTGTTTTCTTTTGCGTTGTCTTTTTCGCCAATAGAAACGTCCGGTTGTTGATCACGTGACTCCCTTGATGCGAAAAAAGTCAGTTCGAGTGTTTCCATTACACTTTTGCGATATAAACCAATTTTGATACGACTGAAAAACCACCTCATCTTAGCACAAAAGACTTTTATCAAAAAACGTGAGTTTTTCGAAATTGTCATGTTTCCATTCAGCACATTTTTATTTGCAATTCTAATTTGCGATATTTCATGGTCAATGGAAACGCGACTACTGTAATACATGATATAGAGACTCCGCAAGGAAAAACCTTGGGAGGAACCCCGGGGGGACCATCCTCCTCTGGTCAGCTATTTATAAGGCTTTGATGCACAGTCATTATACAATCCTATGATGCAATACAGGATCTATACACACACTAAAACTCTCAGTGTAGACAGAGCTACTGTAAAACAGGATTTAGACATGCACTAAAACCAACAGTGTTGCTTTATGAAGAGATTTCCTGACCTGTAGATGACTCGTCACATAATCAGAGGTGCCCAGTGAGATCAGATCATCTTTCAGTCAGATGTCCTTTGATAACATGATTTAGTAAGCATGCATGGCTAGGTGATATCTGACAAGTACTTAATTCATTCCTGTAATACCAGGAAGCATGTACAGGAAAGTTAAGTACACTCATCTGAGAAAGGGTCAAGAGAGGAGCACAGGAATGGAGCGGACACAGTAAAGAAATGGAAA
>BRDA01003931.1:52545-68169 GCA_036984385.1 Crenuchus spilurus
CTTCCTGCAAAGTGACGAGCACAAATGTGTCTTTATTCATTCAGCTGTGAGGGCCAGGATTGTGAAATATTGCCCCATTGTGTGTCACCGCTCATGTACCATATCACATTACGTACAAGAGCCGATGATTTGCCAGGACGGCTCTTGTGTACTTCAGGCCATGTGTGTGGATGTGTGTCGGACTACTTAACTATGAAAAGAGACTGACCAGGCTGACCATTGTTTACATTGCAGGTCACTTCTTGGGCAACAACACAGTGATTGATGTTCTGAGGAGCCAAGGCTATGAGGTAGAACATACGCCGGCTGGACAGCCCATTAACAGGTAATGAGGTACATTCAACTCACACGGGTCTGTTCCTTTCCCTAATTTGAAGATCTCTGTTACTGAAACAGAGATTCAGTATACATTAATAGCCATATCAAAACATGACTACCCCTGGTTTTGGCCCGGGATGTCACAGATGCCAAGTGACAGGGTTGTAAAACCATCATCATGGACAAAGAATGTGATGGGACATGTCCTAATTGGGCATGACAATATGGTAATGCGTGAAAGGTGGTATCATCTCAGAAACCACAAACTTTGTGGAACATTCTAGAGCCGCTGTAGTGAAGGTGTACCAAGAATGGATTTCTTATACATTGAGTGCCTCCCAACAGCATAACAGTGGTGACCCACAGGGTCAGAGCAATTGGCACAGTGTGAGTAAACACTCAGAGTCAAAGGAGGTTATTCCCACTATTAGGTAGGTATGTATATATTGGTAGGTTCTTTATTGTAAGTCATACTTTACATATTGAGGGACCTCTAACAGTGCTCTGGGGAGGAATACAGCATTGCCCTTTTGTGTAATTCTTTATTCTGTGTTAAAGTCCCAGTCCTTAGTGCACTGCTCTGGGACTATGATGTTTCTTTCAGACCCAAGCCTCAACATGCTGAGATCTTATGTTTCTTAACAACAGGAATGGCATCAATGCTTGTAGCTCAGGATTGCCCTGGATAAGTTACTGTGGTTTTCATTTGCTCAACTACTGCATTCTGAGAGCACTTGGACAAGCAAAACAGTGACACTTGAGGTTTTGGGCACTAATCCATCATCGTTCCAATCTACAACTTGCCAAGAGATCAAGAATGAGCCAGGAGGAAAGGGAGTGACCAAACTATAGCCACAAATTTGTAATTTATTATGATCTGCTGTGTTCTTGTGAAATTTCCAACCATATTTTATCCCTTACAGTGGTATAACGTTACATGTGCCACTACATTACTAGCTGTGCCCCAAGGCTTGCACATTTGTTTATTTATTTTCTCGTCCCTCTTCATTTTCACCCACGGAATATCGAATGGAAACATTCTCCAAGCAAGCGTGCACTTTTGTTGATGCAATTTCATCCCGCAGGCCTGAAACAGATGTTGAGTTATGCTCTGCCTCGCCTGAAAAACGTCTCGTCTGTGAATAATTGAAAAATTTGCCCGATAATAAGCCCCCGTTTGTTTTTCCGTGTTTGTCCATGTCTTCGTCCATCATCAAAGACGAGTTCGGGCCTGGATCTACCACATCCTTCCAGATCAGCCTGAGTCAACCAGTCAGCGAGTCAGCTGCCAGATTTTTAAAGGCGGCAGCAGACTGTAATCCACTAATCACCTAATTGCGCCATTTGGACCTGCGATGGTGGTGATTTGGCTGCACAAATAAACCTCATGTCAAAGTGGTAGTATTTACAGAGTAAGATCTGAGCTCTAAAGCCACTATCAGGCCCGATTTTCATGTCATCATCTAATATGTAACAACTTAAATATACAGCGTACAATCTTAATAAGCTCAGAATGTTCACACCAGTTGTCCACCTTAAAACAGTGCCTCCAAACACCTCCCCAGAGCCTAGGTTCAGAGGTAGTATCCCCTCTGTTGCCTGCATGAAAATGCCTCCTTGTGGGCAAAAGGTCCAGAGCAGTAAGTCCCTGCTTGCCTGAATAGACCAGTCCACATAATCAACTGCAGAGGGTCCCCCGGGTCTCTGCACGGGACCAGAATGGAGCCATTGTACACAGGACTTGCAATAACTTTGCCACAGTGCTTTCACAACCAGAAACGTGCTGCTTGATTTTACAGCTTGGTGATAAAAGCCCGTTTGTGAAGGGCTGAGAAAGTTATTAAACATCAAAACTAATATTTTCAGTGTATTTTAGTAGAATTTGTACGATTGGGTTGATTCATTTTTGTGATCTTAAAACTGCACGGTGTCTCAAAAGACCTCCGGTTATTTCGGAGTATGTCATCACTACCAAAATGATAAATCAGCATTCACAAAACCACAGTTATATCAGAATATTATGACCACCTAACTAATAGTAGCACATCGACTGCTCTGTACTACTTGCTGGTGTCGTCGTTCCCCTCTGGCGTCAGTGGCCTGTGGGGCACAACTGTTATGCCATTAGGTGCCACTCTGTGAAGGAGGAGTCCATTCTCAGTACACCTTCACTACAGCAAACACAAAGTTAGTGGTCTCTGAGATGCTACCACCACCAGTCTTCACCCAGAAGTCTACTATCATGCCATTTTGGACATCAGTCACATCACGTCCTTTGTCCATGATGATGGTTTTACACTCGGCATACTGGTGTGCTTACTTTAAATCCTGTCACATCACAACTGTGATGTCCCGGGCCTATAGCAGTGGTCATAACAAATCCTCTTAATTCCAAATGATTTACAGTAACTTGAAAAATGTAGTCAGAATCAGACGAAGCCACTTTCTGAATGAGAAGTTTACTGTGTTTTGCTGTAAGTCCTGACTCACACAGTAAAGTTACTGTTGCACACTGGAAATAAAGTTTACAACAAGGAACAACTAAATCTTAAGGTGAAGTCCTTATAGACTGTAAAAAGTTGTGGAAACACAGGGGTGAAAGCTTAAATCTCAGTATCATTTAAAGCATGACCCTTACCTAAATCCTTAAGGTCATAAACTCTTGGAATTTATGGGTTTGGGGAGAAATACAAAGCTCAACGCTTTCTCGATTCCTTCTGGGTGGCTATCTCTGTCTTATAATCAGATAACGCAATCACTTCATCTCTCCATTCTGCTTTCTCTTCTGTTTCATCCCCCCCTCATAGTGTTCAGCACACACACACACACACACACACACACAGATATTATGCTTCACAGCTGGAGGTGAGATGATGAAGACAGAGATTACACAAGAAAAACATCTCACTTTATTAAGCTATCATCCAAAATATATAAGCAGTTTTCCACCTCACCTTTCTTTTCTGATCTTCGTCTTACCCACATACACTCATTTATTAAATGGATGGGTTGCCAGATTGGAGGAGACACCAGAAGCCTGAGGTCCGGAAAGTTCCATTGTAAAAATGCATCAGCAAGTCGGACGAGGTTTGGCTTCCCGACTTATTTGCACCATTGCCGCTGTAATAGATTCCTGTAATGTTTCAGACACCATTTGAAGCCACATGTATGTGCGTCAGTGAATCTCTCGGAGCCAGATTGAGTTTTCATCAGAAACAGATGCTGCCTTTTTATCTCCAGAGGACCAAGATTCCGCTTCATCAAACCCGTCTCCACTTCCACCCCAAAAATATACAAACCTCAAAGAATTAAGGCGTTCCTAATGTCGCTAATGGAGAAAATAGCATCTAAACAGATAGTTATGGCCCTCTGTTGGAGTTACAGAGAATGTTTCAAATGCTTCATCCATAACTGTGAATATGTCTGGTCGGAAACTGAAATTCTTCAACTAAAACTCTCAGCGTAGTCGCACAGTGTTCAACAATGTCGAAAATCCATCCATTGCATCAATCCAGTTCTCTTTCAACCATCTCCAATTACTATGGAACATACTATGCCACTTTTCCAGACACCAATTACGCATCTGGGTAATCTCCATCCTAATTTATAAGAGGATTTCCAAAGGAAAATAACCAATAACTATGTAATCAGGTCCAAGACTAGACTTCATGTGTGTGTTCCTTGGAACTTGTCTGTTTTTAATACGTCTGCATTACCTTCATTACCCTCCACAGTGGCTGGAGATCCAGCTCCCCCAAAGAGGATGATGTCTTAGATGTGGAGTCCCAAACTGAGCCTTTCTTACATGAGGATCGAGAATGGCGTCCCCTAGAGGAGGAGGATCCTATTCCTCACCTCCTGCTCCCAGACAGTTTGGAGCTGCTAGAGAAAGTGGAGCGTAAGCTGAAGAAGAAGCGGCGCAATAAGCAGAAGAAGCAGCACCACAGGCAGTTCAACGACCTCTGGGTACGCATGGAGGAAAGGTGAGAATCCATTATACTTCCCTGTTCAGTGGATGCTCTTATACAGAACGGCCAGTGTAGAGTTAGGAGTGCAGCTCAAAAGCCCTGTTCAGATTAATGTCAGTGTACACAGGGTAACTGGGTCATTTCTTCTTTTAGTGGAGCTTCTCTGAGTTACCATGTCTGTGTTTTTCTCTTCCTCCTCTGAGATAAATTATAACCTGAATTACATACCGTTTCATAGCTAAGTCAGAACTATTTTGATCATTTTAGTCCTGTCCACACTGTAGAAATGAAGACAGTTAATAATCTACTTGGTCTGGATGGATGATCTTCCATTTCTTATCAAATAAGAAAGACAAAGAAAGATACCAACTTACAGGCTTATTAAATAAGTTATTACAATCACAGCTACAAATGAACTGTGATCATATCATGTGATGCAGACAAAAGCGTTCATAAAACCCGCTAGGAATTCTCTCTTCCTGTAGTCATTTTAACGTTGTCCAGAGGAAGGAGGTTCAACACTGAGGAGACATGTAAAAGGTCAAAAACAGATGACCCCTGATAAAGTAATCCAATCTGAATAGGGCTAAAGACTTATTGGTACGGCATTGGCGCCTCTTCAAAGGGCAAAGGGAGAGTTTCCAAAATCTTGGAAGGTCATAAACTCAGTGCATTCAAGGAGCTCTGGAGTTCTTGTAACTGGGGATCCGGACAAAGGCTTCAGAACTGTCAGTTAACCTGACAGGAAGTCTGGAAGACACCGAGCTTCATCCACAAGTATCACATTATCTTTGAGCATTCAGAAACTTCCAATGTGATGCACATTATTTTTGGAAACGTGTGCAAAAAATCCTCCAGCTGAAATTTCAGAATTTCCTTCCCTTTTGCCATTGTAGACTTCATTAACAAGTGACACAATCACAGTACACTATCAGGTTCCAGAGTCCAGGTGTGAGGTGGTTTCCTCCAGAAAGTCTTGTGTTACATTTGAGCGAGAGGATGAGGCTGAGTAGCTGTGTGTATTATAGAGTGAGAGGGTAGCTGATTGGGTGGCGGTGTGCCTGAGGCCACAGCAGGTTGGTGAAGCAGTGGAGACAGGAAAGGACTCTAAGATGATACTTCGTCTGAGAAGCCTAGAGGCTACAAAAGCTCCACTATCACGTCGCACACATGCAAGACGCTGTTTCCACCGTCCCTTCGCCTCTGTCTGAACTGGCCTTCAGGTTTTAAAGCACCATGGATCTAAGGGATACTTTACCTCATATACCTTCTAGGCTACTTTTTTTCCCAAGATATTCAACTCTCGAGCTTGAAGGGGTCAGGCGTGCAACCAGGTGGTCAATCAGGTACATCAAGAGTTCAAATGTCCAGAATTGAATACCTAGGCCCACTAGCCCTGTAGTCACAGTTCAGTTCAGCAGCAAGCTTACATCAAGAGACTTCTAAAGTAAGTTATATCCACATCACATGTTGATTTTTCCACATATCCACAGCAGATTTTTACAGTAAAATACAACACAAATACAAAAAAAATGCATTAAAAAGTATAATAACACATGAACTTCTGTGGCTTTTAAACATATTTACTCATCCTTGTGATGGGGCAGCAGGACCAGTGTTTTTTCTGCATTTCATCCATTTCCTGTGATACGCTACGAAGCATTGCTCTACAGCCCAACTTGTCACAAACAATATTTTCAGAATATGAAAGAAACTCATGTTGGAAACAAACATTCAGGCATTTAAGATAAAATAAGATAAGGTCATCCTTTATTAGTCCCACAGTGGAGTTTAGGTTTACTGTTTTATCGAGGAGCCTTATTATACAGGGACATTATTATACACAAATACCTTCATCATCATCGTCATCACAGAATCTGAAGGAATCTGACAAATGTCATTTAAAAAAATTTACTTTAGTCGCCCCTTTTATGAACTCTTCCTATCACTTTCAATGTCCCTGACTCTCTTGGGAGGGGCAGACAAGCAGTCTCCGATACCAGTGACATTAAGCCCCTTTTTCCGAATTGCTGGCGATACATTGGGCAGCTAGCACACTTGGAAGAAAGCATAGACTCCCAGTTCTGATGGATCGCCCGGCAGATGCCCGAATCAGTCAACATTGTTGGTGTTAGGGAGAGTGCGCCATCTTGCCCACCTGAACAGAGAGAACGGCCAATTCTGCTCTCTCGAGGCCGTGGCTGTCTATGGCAAGCAGCATGAGCGGGATTCACAATCCTCTGATCATAGTGGCAGCAGCTTAGTCCACTGAGCCACTCGGGGCCATAATCTGTCTATTTCTACAGAAGACTGTACACAATCACAACAGAATATTATGACCACCTATGTAATATTGAGAATAACCACCCTTGGTTTGCTCAGTGGTGATTCCTGACACTTTCAAGTTCATTATAGTAGTTAACTGCTCCACAGTGATGTGTCAATTGCTTTGTACCACTTCCCGAAGTCGTCCTTCCTCTCTGGCATTAATGGCCTGTGGGGCACCACTGTTGTGCTGTTAGGAGGCCTTTAATGTAGAAGTCCATGCTCGGTACACCTTCACTACGGTGGCTTGAGAACAGCCTAACAAAGTTAGTGGTTTCTGAGATGCTAACACACTTTACCCAGTACACTATTATCCAGTCATTTGTCCATGATGATGGTTTTACACTCTGCTACAACTGACTGGTGTGCTCGCTTATTTATACTCTGCGGTCATAATGTTCTAATATGACTGTGTATATGTCTTCAGGCACAAGGAGTTGAAGAAAACTGGCTAGACCTTTGAATCACATCCATCTGTAGAAACTGTTGACACAGTCAGAGGAAGTGGATGACATTTCACTAAAAAAAAAACACTGAAAAATGTATTCATCTTTTCTTCCCCTCCATTTTTTGAAGTACACAGTCTAACCTTGACTTGTGCCAAAACTTCTACAGCCTTCATTTCTTTCTGCCTCTCTCTGGATGGAAAATATCCCTGTTTATTGTGTCTGCATGTTTTCATAAACGCACACGTTTCAAACAGTCCAGCACTGACAGCACTACAACAGGATTATTATAAACATTCAAGCTGGAAACTGTTGACCAAGGTCGGCACTGAATGTTTGCTCATGTTAGTCGATTATCATTATTATATCACTTTTTAAAGTCTGAACTCTTCTGAAAACACAGCCTCCTTTTCTAAAGCCTTCAGTGCAAATAACTGCATTTCTTCCCATTGCTTTGATGTGCGACCTTATACTAACTGTCAAACGACATTAAGAGACTTTCTCTTGACTTCACAGGCATCATTTTGTTAATGGAGGTCAAGCTTAAGTAAAACAGACATCTGAGCAAAGGACCTTAAAAGATAAAAAAAACAGCTGCTGCATTTCAAACAATATCTTAGCAAGAGAAATCATATTAAATCTAGTCTAAATGCCTAATATTCTCAATTTGGGAATGTTATGAGCTTACTGAAGTACTATTTAAGTTCACGTCTGACATATTTGACTTGTTTTAAGTAATTAAGTAAAATTACCTCACTGATTGTTTTAAGACAGAAACGTTAAACAAACAAAATGATCTGCCAAAATAATGAAATAATTTTATTTAATTAAAATACTTAAAACTAAAGTACTTAAAAAAGTAAGTGAACTAGAATAAGCTTATAACATTCTGAGAATGTGAAATATTATTTAGACTAGATTTAAGAAGATTTCACTTGCCAATATATACTTTATGTATATGATATACAGTGTGTATCCAAGGCCAATCATTGCAAAGTAAATACTATTAACTACAATCATATGACTGATCAAAATTAACATCCTTTTGCCTGTTTTAACCCCACGGAACAGATATGCAGTCCTGATAGTCATAAATGGCCACTGCCTCATTCTGTCCACTCAAGTCCATCTTTTAATTATGTTTTAAACAACAAACACAGAACACATGGCTCCCAGTTGTTTGTTTTGCTAATAGAGGTGATGTGACATGCTTCAGAAGGACAAATTTTGGATGAGTGACGCTTGCTGGAACCAATCAAGACATAGAGAACAGACCTCTGGGCTTTTGTTTTGACTCTCAGAGGCCCAGGTCTGACTATGTGGATGGAGGAAAGAAAGGGGCAATGTGGGGGTAAATTGGCACGGTGAGACAATTTAACCCTTATTTGCAATGATCAGTGGCACTGACAAAAGAATGGTGCCATTTTCTATTATTTCTCAGTTGTAGTTCAGCTGAAAGTACTTTCAATCTATACTATATTTGTATCTAAATGTAGTGGAGTAGGGACTGGAGTAAATTCATGTTATTAGAATATAAATACTACTAATTTCATTACTACCATTGTCTTAACCCATAGGAGCCTACACTCAGTTGTCCTTACCAGAAAAATATTAATCAAATGGACCACATGGAACACATTTATTTTATTGTAGCTCAAAAAAAACTGTAATGTTACATATATGTTACAATGTCAGAGATCTGTAATATTTGATGTTTCATTCTCAGAGGTGTGCATATATATATATATTGTTTTGGTTATTATACAATTCTGTTATTGTTAACTATCATGGAAATTTTTCCCAGTTATCGTTCATCTGCCCGGTTTTTGTTGCCGTGCCCATGTGACTCACTTGTAATTTCATGAAAACAAAGCATCCACCCACATGTTCATCGTTCATTCTATCTTTGTTTCTCATTGATACCGTTCAAAAATAACAAAACACATCACACTAAAGTGACGGCACAGAGCGCTACCGCCTGACAACGGGTGTGAAAACAAATAGCAGCCGAGAACAGGTGTACAAAACAAAGGCGTTTGAACCACACTGGCATGCAATAAAACAGAGTGTAAACCCGTAAGAGTGATGTTAAATGTTCATGTATCCATTTCATTAGTCTTTTGTTGAACTTTTTTTTCTGTATGTAAAAGTGGGCAGCCATGGTCTGGTGGTTAGGGATCCGTTCTTGTGACCGGAAGGCTGCCAGTTCAATCCTCAGGAAGCAAGGCACCTAACTCCCAACTGCTCCCCCGGGTATTGTGGAAAGGGATGCTCACTGCTTCAGGCAAATGTTCTCACAGCCTAGTGTGTTTACGGATGTGTTAAATACGGAGAGGTCAAATTACATTTTGTGCAATCACATTGGCAAAGTTGAATCTAATCTAAAACTATAGTTATTTTATATGAAATGTATTTTTGTTAATATTTTGGAGTGTCTGGAATGGATTAATTGGATTTACATTATTTCTTATTTGAAATATGGCTTCAGGTATTGTTTGTTTTGGCTATTATCAGGCACTTCAGAATGGATTAATGACGAAAACTGAGGTTCCACTACACACACACACACACACACACACATACATACATGTGTGTGTGTTACATTGTCAAAGATCCGTAATGTTACATATATTTTACATTGCTGCGTAAATATATGCCATGTTTGAAAATAAATCAACTTGCCTTTGGTGTAATAACACAGATTTGCCCTTTTACTGAAAAATAATTACAACAAAATGTTATAACAAAGATCAACAACAAATAATGTTTCAGTTTTTTTACAACACATAAATGTGCCAACTGTATAATAATAAATAAGACTACCTCAAGGCAACATTTAATAAATGAACTGAAAAACGAACAAACTGTCATATGGCCACATCCAGAATATTCAGTATATGTCACTGAGGGACTTCCTTCCAGACCTTTAAAGCGTTTGTGGCACATGTTTGTAATTATGTAGTACACCAATGCAACATTAAAAGCTAAACTATGTACCAGCCGATGAGCTGAGGGTCTTTGTAAATGTACCCACACCACATTATGTCCTTTTCCTTTCTTTCCACACACTTAGACTTGAAAGTCTGGTGAAGCCAAATCCAGCCATGTGTTACACCTCATGCAACTTCCGAACATTGAGGGTTTATTGCAAAGTTCAAAATCATCTCTCTAACTGAAAAATGAACATCACCTCAACTGTTGCACTGAGGCTGTCTGTAACAGTAATAACAAACAATAACAGTAGAAAGTACATCACACAAAGCTGCTAAATATCAAAAAATCCCATCCTTCCTGTAGAGCTACTCAACAAATTATGATGTTTATATGTAACCCACATCCATCAATTTCTATGCCTTTGTGAAATGATTTCTAAAGGCTGGGCCGCAGACAAAACATTTCAGGCTTTAACATTCCCCTTTCATTTCTTCTGTCCCCAGCACAACAGCAGAACCTCCACCTCCAGTCGTCCGCATCATCAACGGATACATCACAGTCCGGAACCATCCACAAGACCGTGGAAGGTCTAACCACAACAGGACTTTCTCAAGCACCACCTCCTTGAGGGGAGGGGCTTTGGTCAGTATGCTAATATTGTGTGTCCAACTGATCCAGCCGTGGCTCATTGACCTATAAACCAGCTGCATGACCTCTAGATTGACCTTGTGACTCGTGAACTGCTTCTAAAGAACTTGGAGGTCATTCAGAAGACCAACAGCCAAAGGCTAATTTTCTGCCTAATGGTGAAGAACCACAAAGACTGCTGTAAATTCTCCTTAAATGTATTCTTCTTGTAAATATTCAAATGTATCATAGATGTAATTTAGAAAAATGGAAAAAAATGTATGTTTTTTTGTTCATTTTTATATTTACAGTAAATAAGATTTACTATATTTTTGTGACTAAATCAGGTACTAACAAATTGCGTTCTTGTATTTTCACTTACAGGGGAGGAACAGTCGCTTGTTTGCTCACCATTATAAACGTACAGGCTCTAATGTGTTTAAATGTTTTATTACATAGAGGATATTCATTTAATTTATTAAACACATAGCTTTAGCTCGTTCCAAATGTGTTTATTTGGACAGCTCTTTAAGGTATGTGATTGTTTTGACTGGGTCTTTCCATGCTTTCAAAAGACTTGCTTATCACAGTCATCCATTAGCACGCATTCCAGTAACGTATGTGGCACCAATTTATCATATTTGTTTATACTGTTGAAGAAAATAAACTATTTATCTTGTTGGAGATGTGGAGATAAGGGTATAAAGTGAAGTAGTTTATTGACTGAGTGTGTCAAATGGCTCAGTGCATGGGCATCAGAAAATCTCACAGAATTCTTTAAGATGGTGGTAATACAGTCATGCCAGAACATTATGACCACCTTGGTTTAGTCTGGGACACCACAGATGCCACATGACAGGGTTTGCTAAATGTAAAAATAAGTGAGCACACCAGTCAGCTGCAGCAGAGTGTAAAAACCATCATCATGGGAAAAGGATGTGATGTGACTGATGTCCAAAAAGGCTGATAATAGGGTACAATGTGAAGCATGGTGGTGGCAGCATCTCAGAAACCACCAACTTTGTGGGATGTTCTAGAGCCGCTGTAGTGAAGGTGTACTGAGAATGGACTTCTCGTACATTGAGTGCCTCCCAGCAGCAGAACAGTGGTGCCCCAGAGGCCACTGATGCCAGAGGGGAATGACTCTGATGAGTGGTAACAACGAGGAAAGTGTCAGGGATCATCATTAAGTGATCATAATATTCTGATATAACTGAAAACTGTCGCATCAAATCCATGTAATTTTTGTTTGATTTTGAAATCTTATTTATTTATACTTTTTGAAAATGCCAGCTGCCCTTTACATTTTGTGAACATTACCTGATGAATGGACCAACTGAACTGGTGCAAACCGATTTGGAATAAAACCTAACTACTTTAACATTAAGAACATTTTCTCTTCTGTGACGTTTTTATTATGACAGAGACAATATGAAACATTACCGCTTTCCCACTTGTCATTAAATGATTACGTGTTTTAGAGAGACATCTGGAAGTTTAGCCCATTTATAGTTCCGCCGCTCTAGGTGTCAAATCATTGCACAATTTACTACGATGTTGCTGGCAAACTTTTCACTGCTTTCTTCAACCAAACCCTGAACATGAAACGCTCCAGGCTTCAGATTTCTTTCCACGTCAGAATAAGAGCCGCACTCCTCTCTGATTTTCAACACGTTTAATGGATTGATGGTAGGCACCAGATGGCTTGCATTTCATTCCCCGGCAGAACCCGAGTCATTCTCCATGGTTCGCTTGCAGGAGACGAGGACCCAGATGTTATTTAAAAACACTGCTTACTTCGCTCTCCCGACAGCAAATGATGCAAAGGACCCAGTATCTGGCAACTATGCCCCATAATGTTTTATGGGTACATTTCAATAATCTGATGCTTAGGCCAAAAGGAAGGTATTCATCTTGGTTAAGCGCTCTGCTTGCAGTCCAGGCCAGGATAGGGTGCCGAAGACCCGACCACCAACACTCTCGAGATGTTTTGTCTGCTGCCTCGCCAGGGCCCTGGCAGCATTGGGAAGAATGATTTGATTGAGACTACTGGAATATGAAGGGTCTGTCTGTTTTATTAGGTATGACTTTGGGTGGATGCTAAGACGTATGTGCCATGTGGACCACAAGCTAGATGTCCATGCTCAGTGGTTTGCACTGTAATGTGCGAACATTTCATTGCCCTTGTAAACGTGGCTCTCGTCCCATTCTGACCTAATGGTCAACACTGGGCTGAGGCTGCTCTTTTTATAGCCAGCTTTGCCAGATTTCTCCACTAAAAGAAACTGACCTCAGATCAACATACAATGAAAATGATACCTTGGCCAAAATCAGAATCAGAATATCCACTGATTTACCCCAGAGACTAGAAATACTGTTTTCTGATTGGCTGACAACCAATTGGAAATTAAAAGGAATTAAAAGTTTAATCACTGTTCCATATCAATGCTCTAAATGCTTTAAATTGTCATTTTAATCATAGTAAGTATCAATTCATTGACAAGCTGCAATAAAAGTACAATAACAGTAAGAAATTTGAAAAAATATATGATTTTTTGATTTTTTTATTTGTTATGATTTCTTTGTAGGCATAAAAACATACAAACCTAAAAGTGTGGAAACCCAGGTAATGGATTTTGAGTTGTCCCAATGCAACCAGTGGACCCTCGGTTTTTGTCATTAATTTGTTTGAAAGTGCCTGATGATACGAATGATAACTGAAGCAATATTTCCCATATGAAATAAAGTAAATCCAATGAATTCAGTCCAGACACTCTAAAATATGAACAAAAATACATTTTATGCAGAATAACTCTAGTTGAGAAATAAATGCAAAAATGAATCTAATGAAATGGATAAATCATAATTTAACATCAGTCTTGCCTTTACTGAAGACTCTTCTTGGCGTATGGAAATGTGTCCAGAGAGGTCACTTTCTTATTCACTCAATAAACAAGCACAAAAACACTGGAAAAACAAGGGAAATGTTTTGGATGAACGTGCGGGGTGATGCTCACTCAATGAGAAACAGCAAGTCATGTGTGCATGCTGACGAAAACCGGGTGTATGAATGATAACTGGTACAAAATTTCCCAGAAAAAAGTTGACAAAAACCGAATTGTATGATAACCAGGGCAGACGATAACCAAGGTTCCACTGTATATGACATTTTGTATGAACACACATCAGCAGTCATTATCTCATACTTAACAGAATTAAACAATGTATGTATTTTTCTAAATTTTACAAATCATGGTAAAAATACTGTTGTGCAAAAAAGTACACATTAATTTGAAATCATTGGCTATAGTTTGCCAAAAGTGCCAGCGGTATGAATGGTACTGGTGTTGTATAGTATGGATACCCTCCAATAGGATCAATGTGATATCAGGTTTGATTTACAATCCTGCACTAATGCTTCTGAAAGAAGGAACTTATGATTTATTGCATGTTTACTACCCACTATAACACATGGCCTTTAGCTGATTAGCTTGTGCTGATACATTTATTACATGTTTGTTATCAAAAGACTCAAAGTCCTTAATATCACCACCAGTCAGAGTGACTGAGTTCATTGGTTGCTGTTTATTTGCATTGCATATGCCCCAGATTGCTTAAGAAAGCCTTTGTGATTACTTTGGGTGAATTTACTGAAGCACACATACATCACTTGTCGACTGCCGTTACAGCATGCATACATCTTTATTATGCCACAATGCTTTCGTCTAAATATGAAAGCGCCTCCACAACGCTTGTTTCCACTTGACTTTGGTGAAGAAATGTCAATTTCAATGTGTTGATGTGCAGTTACTGCTGAGCACTTCATGAACGCTCATGTCTTGGCTGGAGTCTGAAGGGCTGTGGGCCAAATGCTGGTGGTTGTTGAGTGATGAATAGTGTAGTGGGGAAAACGAAGAACTTTGAATCACATTTTTTTCCAGTCTTGCCGGGAAGGACAGCGCACACATGGCCGTTTGGGCTCAAGTGCGGTGAATCATGGAGGCCCAGGAGTTCAAACGAAGCAGATGATGCCGCCGCCACTTGCTCGTAAACGTTAAAAAATTATGTTGAAGCAATCAATCAAGCATATCTTTTGTTAAGAGGCCCACATTCAGTGCAAGCCAAATGCTTTACTTTGTACTGAGGATAGGAGTATCAAACTTATGTGGGCAGTAATGTGCTGAGCTTTCTTGGCAAACATTGTATGGCCAGTGATTCAGTCTGTGGTAAGTCTGTTGTCAGTGGAGCATCAAAGCCATTTCCATGTAATCATAGTTGTTCTATAGGTATTCATGAACTACACAAACATGAGGTTCATGTAGGGTGAACTAAGGATGTGTGGGACAGTATTTGATTTTTGGACTTGCGTAAAATTAACCCTACATACACATATAAAATAAACCCTGCATGCATACAATGTGAGTGAAAGTTTGTGAAAATTCTGCATACATATGACCTAAAACATCATCAGATTGTCACCAAGTCCTAAAGGTAGATACAAGGAACCAAATAATACAACTGAAACACATTTATTTACTGTAGAATTTGATCTTCACAGCACGTTTGTGGAAGTTTATCAAAGTATGAACAAAGAAGATTTCTGAGAGCCTCAGAAGGGAATTTTGGACTCTACCAATTCACAGTCAGGCACAAATGGAGGAAATTCAAGACCATTATTACCCTCCTCAGGAGTAGTCAACCAAGGTATCTTTATGAATTCACCATCAGGAGAACACTGAACAGCCACTGCTCTCCAAAAAGAACATTGCTGCCCATCTGCAGTTTACTAAGATAACAAATACAAGCCAGAAGCAGTGTTAATTTTGACAGAAGATTTTGATTTAGTTTTAGTCTTAGTCTTCTGACTAAAATGCATATTAGTTTTAGTCATATTTTAGTCATTTAGTTACAGTTAGTTTTAGTCGACGAAAACTGAAAACATTTTAGTCTAGTTTTAGTCAATTAAATGTTTAAAATATTTAATCTAATTTTAGTAGTATTTTTAG
>BRDA01003933.1:0-16002 GCA_036984385.1 Crenuchus spilurus
TAGTGTTTATTGAGGTTGTTTATGGACTAATATCTTCTATTCTAGTGATTAATAGTGTTTATTGAGGTTGTTTATGGACTAATATCTTCTATTCTGGTGATTGAGCCAATAGAGAGTTGTCTGTTGCAGCTGCAGACTCTACTCTTATGAGAAGACTTTAATTTAAGAGTAGAGTCTGCAGTTGGAACAAAGGGGTCAACTTTATTAATACCTTTATTTAAAGTCTGGATCAGCAGGTGTCTTCAAACCTTTGGACATGTTGTGCAGGTCCTGAATGTAGAATAATGATATAAGTGTCATAAATATGCTATTTTAAATGTTTTCTAACCATTTACAGGATGCGCCACCTGTACTGCTGTTGTCCACCTGCAGTGTATCCAGAACTGAGTCATTAGATCTCGACCTGCTGCAGGTGCAGAAAAACACTGTGCAGGTGCTATAAGAGTGCTTATTATGTCCAAAAGTTTGTGGACACGCCTTCAGCTAGTTGCACTCATTGCTGACACAGATCCACACACACAGCTTGTCTAGTCCCTGTACAGAAGTACTGCCAATAGAATAGGACTAAACATGAACTATTGGCACCATGTGTAATGCCAGGTGTGGGCCAGAGGGGTTTAAAGCATTGAGCTGAACTCTGTTCTCTCCTCCATCCAGTACTTTAGGGATGAGCTGGGGATGAGGTGGTGGTGGTGGTCATCCAACATTCTGACCTCACTGAATCCAATCAGATCCTCACAGCAGTGCTCCAACATCTAGTAGAGAGCCTTCCCTGGACAACAGAGACAGATGCTCCAACAAAAGCAGGATTAACTCATTTAATTCTCCTCACAAGGTACAATGAATGACCGGGTGTCCCAATACTTTTGTCCCATTGTTTACTTTCAAAGCAAGATAAAGTAAAGCTCAGGGGCAATCTGGCCAATGTTAAAGTGGCTCAGATTCTTGACTATTGAATGTTTAAAGCTGGTTACAGGAGGAACGTCTAGTGCTTGGAGCTCCTAGATTATGTAGCTGTGTTGCTGTAAGCTGGTAAGATGGTTTTAATGTTTTGGGCAGTTGCAGCTGGTTTGAGCCATAGTCAGTGAGTTTCCACAACCATCCCAATATTATTGAACACAAACTGCAGGATAGTTTTGCAAATGTGCAAAGATTGTGTTTGGCTGCTGCTTCTCTGTCTGGCTGATATTTCTGTCGCCTCAGAAGAGAGAGAGTGAACAAGGCAGCTAATTTCCTGCCAAAACTTTTGATATTTTACATGTTATTGCACATGTTTAGCACAGACAGACTTAATATATATATATTAGGGGTGGTAAAAATAACCGATTTAAATCGGAAGACCGATTTTGACTTAAACGATGTGAGTGCATCGGTACATGGACCCCTGAATCGGTTATTTGTAAAATGAACACAGCTGTCAATCGGTTTGGTGTTACTTCTGCTGCTCGCCTGCACTCTGTCTCTCTCTCTCGCCCACGCTGTCTCTGACAGGGTTGCCAGGTTCGCAGTTTTCACGCCAAATTGGGCTTGTTTGAAAATCCAGTCGCGGGTGAAAATTCAAGTGAGGCAGGTGCGGCTTTTTGGGCTACTGTTAAAAATTACCGCGGCCGCCAAAAAACAACAAGAAAAGTGGGTGTTGGAAGCTTAAATGTAACAATAAGAATGTTTGAAAGAACGCAAACATAAGGACATAAGGAAGTACAGCGTGAAAAGGAGAGAGAGAGAGACACACACACACAGACAGATAGACACACAGAAGGTGAAGAGAAAACAGTCGCTAGCTAATATGCCAGGTAAACGGGGGAAATACGGGTATTGCAAAGACTGGGAAAAAGAAAAAGCTTTGATGTAATGGATTAAAAGTGTTTCTAATGACGAGAACAAGGAATATTGCAAAAACTGCAAATATGAAATGAAAAAGTCAGTTCCTTGTTTTTGCTAATGTTATTATTAAATGTTCTTGACTGGATATAAAACTGTTATAAAAGAACTAATAAACACTAATGTTATCATATTATTAATGACATAATAAATCCTTTATAAACAAAATAGTAAGTCGTACACTCAGTTGTTTTGCCATTCGCTTCAAACGTATGACAGACATATTTTGGGCTAGTTCAAGCTTCTGAAGGGTGGGTTTTAGACTGACTTTGCGCTGGATATTTTTGCTGGACCTGGCAACCCTGGTCTCTCATTAACTGTCGGGATACTTATCACAGTCACGTTTAAAAGACAAACATGTCCTACACACATATATACAACCCTCTGCCGAGCTTAAAATCTAAATTTTGTAAGAAGTTTGGTCTTTAAGTGAAGAGCGGAAAATAGCACCAGCTAGCATAGCACCGCTTGCCCCACAGAAAAACAGGACTTCTTCCAGCCAAAACTCGACCACAACTCAGCTAATAACAGCTTCAATAGCCCGGTTCATTGTCAAAGACTTAAGACCATACTGTGTGGTGGAGAATGAGGGCTTTGGGGACTTGTTTAAAACATTGGAGCTCTGGTACCACATCCCAACGCTACAGTATTTTACTGTTTCTGATTTCACATGTCAAATACAACTTTACTAGTTCTCTAGTGTTTCATTAATCTGTCTGAAAGCAAAAACACATATTTAGTCTTAATTTATGTTGAATCAATGTAAAAATAACTATTTTAAACAAGTAACTCATATTATTTCCTACCCGATTATATTCAACCATATCGTATCGAAATCGTACTGAATCGAATCGAACCTAATCAAATTGGTCCGATTTAAAATAAATCGTATTGTGCCACATGAATCGAGATACATATCGGATTGTCATTTATTGGACAGATACACACCCCTACTAAATATATATTGATTATTTTAAACGTTTATTTTAATAATGAAAATAAAAACAGTTTCCACCACCCTAGCATCCTCTATTAGCCGCCGCTGGTTCTGTGATAGTATAAATAAACATCTCTAGAACTGACCTGATATGGATGTTTTGAGATGCCAGAGACCAGCTGTTCCAGCATTATGGATTGAACATGTTGTTTTTAGTCTTCAGAGACAGGTTTGGGCCTGGAATGAGCAGCTCAGTAGCCTTCTGCTTTAGACAGCTACACTGGGCCCATTGAACCGGTGCTGAGATGTTTGCTGAGCTCGTGTCTGCCAGTAGTGAGCTGTCATGGTCCATACGGCCTACTTAAGCAGCTGTGTAGGTAGACAGGAGATATTTTTTACCAAAATAGAGCCTATAAAGCAGCTTCTTGAATCTCTGTAGTTAGTCCTGCCTTTATATGCTCATGTTACTCAAGTAATAATGTTCAGTGATGTTAAAAGCCTAGTTCAAGCTAACAAGTTGGCTAGTTATAAACAGCCTGACCTAGCATGCTAATTATAACATCTACCCAAAATTAAACCTAGTGCACTCTATCTCAGACTTAATACTGTTCAACAATGTGATTGTTAAAGCCTAGCTCTGGCTAACCAGCTGGCTACTAAGTTGACTAGTTATGAACAGCCTGAGCTAGCAGCTAGCATGGTAATTATAAAATTTACCAAAAATTAAACATTGTGCACTCTATCTCACGTATAATAATGTTCAGTAATATGATTGTTAAAGTTTAGCTCAAGCTAACAAGTCTTCTAGTAGGTTGGCTAGTTAAGCTAGCAGAGCTAGCATGCTAATTATGAAATCTACCCAAAATTAAACTTTTTGCACTCTCTCAATAAGCTATATAGTAGTTAACAGTAGTTGTCTGTAATGGTCACCTAATCCTTATAAACTCTTTAAAAAGATGGTTCTTCAAGGCTTCTTTAGTAAATAAAATGTTTTCTATGTAGAACCATAAACACTCAAGAACCCAAACGGTTCTTTCCATTAAGAAAGGGTTCTTCAGCATGCTATAGATGGTTCTTAATAGCCCCAAAAAAGGTTCTAGTGCTGTTACAATATTAGGCTTGTAATAATAGAGGAACCCTTTTTAGTGCTATTTACTGTAGACCCATTTTCAAAAAGAACCATCTACAACACATTCCTCATCAATCTGAATGGTTCCTTTGAGGTTCTATATAAAACCACTTTCTTGACTAAATAAGCCTTAAAGAACCCTCTCTTTAAGAATGTACCCTACATTAGATAATCTAGATATTGAACACTATTACAGGGAACAGGTTTGGTGATGGTAGTAAATGTTTTCGGACACTACCTGGTGCTTGACTTTGGGTGTGAATATTCAAACCAAACAACACAGTGCATCATGGGTATCCGCTATCTAGGGTACATAAGGTACCCTTTTGCATTGTGGGATTGTTTGTGTGCACTCAAAGTTCTGCATGTGTTTTCAGACACCACTAAAAATAGCAAAGGCTTAAAATAGTGAATAGGTCACAGTTTGGCATGAAAAACCCAGCTTGGTGGTGATATTGGGGGTTTGGTGGGCTATTCAGATATCTCAAGCCCAACATTGAGGGGTTACATCAAAAAACTTAATTTGTGTGAAGAGATTTGTCATATATTTATATTATATTTTCATTATATGTAAATTAACATATAATTCTTGTTTTAATGTTGATCAGTATGACTTATAGCTCATAAAAATCTTGAAATATTTTGTATATTTTGTCACTTTTGAGTAATTCAAACAATATCAACATAAAAATGTACATAAAATATGTGACCTTTACCTTTTTGAATTATTATATGTGACCCCGGCAGGGAAAACCAGATCAAATTAATTCTTTTTTTTCAAAATTAATTTTTTTAAAACATCTTTTTTTTGGCAAATTTAAGTTTTGTTTTTCATCAAAATATGTACTACAAGAGATATCTGAGACTACTATCTTTCATTTACAGCAATAATACCGAGTGGCTAAGTTTTGCCGCTAATGTGAGTGACACGATATAACCTGATATATTAAGTTTTTTTTTTATTATTAAGCAAAATTATAACAATTAGGTTAAAGAACTGTCTTTACATGTGGGCCAGATCTGTATGCTGGATATGGGCCAGATTTAGGCTTTATCAGTGGCCTTGTTGGGTTAATTCAATCTAACCATTTGTCCCGCATGTTGGTTTGTAGAACCTGAGCTGGCAGAGCTGGCATGCTTATTATGAAATTTACCAAAAATGAAACATTTTCCCATTTTTACAATAAAAACAATATTATTACCATCACAGTAGTGTCCAACAGCAGAGTTCTGTAACAATGTACACATGAGAAACATGAATTGATCCACACTAAAATGACATTTTGGTCATTAAAATTCAGATTTTATATTTATTATATACGTTTTCTCACAGATTAGTTTTTTCACTAAATGTTTTTAAAACCTTGCTGTGTTTTTGTGTCAACTGACAAGAAAGCTTTTTAAAGACTGCCGACACATTTTCATTCACATCTTCATCAGCATCGTTTGGTTAAAAAGTTCATTTGTGTCATTAACAAACTAGTTATATTGTTCAATTCGTATGTAAAGTGACATTTTAAGCCTTTTGTCTGAAATGAAACATTCTAATAAACGTTAGAATCATTTGTAATAAATGTGATAAGGTTTTATTAGAGATTGCGGATTTGTGATTTTGATGAGCTGAAAGTCAAACTCATCAACATTAAAACATAAAAAGACTTGAAATATGTCACTTTACATGTAATGAATATAAAACATGTGACATTATTCATTAATTAGTGACCATTTTGAATGAAAGTATGAACTTGTTCACCACACTCTGGAGATGCACTAGTGCACAGAGAGTGCAGTAAACTGTGAAAAGTGTCTTTGGCTTTGTTTTACTGCAGTTTATTATCACTAGAGTTCAGTCTGAGGAACACAGAGCAGCATCAGCACCACAGGTCTGCCGTCTGTCACATTGTGGCTCGGTACCGTCCACTCCAAGCCTTTAGCTGTCCAGTAAGAGGCCGGGTCACGTGCTCACAGGCTCACGTGTCCCGGCCTGACCGTGTAGTTCTGGCCGTCGTTGTTGTCCCAGAACTCCCCTCCTCCGGCTCGCAGGTACAGGGCGAAGTGCACGGCCGCTCCGGGCTCGGGCCGCGGGGACGCGCACACGCTGAAGGCGAACCTCTCTCCGTCGGGCGCGGGCGCGGCGCGCGCGTCCACATACGTGCGCCACTCGTCCAGCGTGTACCTCACGCCCACCTCGTGCGGCCCCGCCGCCGAGCGCGGCACCCGGATGGTCCCGTACACGCGCCCGAGGCCCAGCGCCATGCTCTCGAGCGCGAGTCCGCAGCGGCGCGCCCGCGCCTCCGTGTTTATTCCGTCGAGGAACGCCGGCGCGTGGGCAAGCGCCGGCGCCAGGCGCGGCGGGTGCGCGGGCACGCGCGGCTCCTCCGCGGCGCTGAAGTGCTTGACGCTGGCCAGGTTCAGGCCGAGCGCGTCGGCGAAGCGCACGCTCTTCCGGCAGCCGTGCGAGAGCGCGCGCAGCAGCGCGCCGGCCTGCTCCGGGTACGCGGGCAGGGACTTAGCGCGCCGGCGGTCGCGCGCGCGCTCCAGCTCCAGCTCCGTCGGGGACAGGTCGTCCTCGTCCTCCCCGGAGGAGTCCAGACCGTTCTCGTGCGGGATGGACATCGCGCTCAGATCCGGACAAGAGAAAGAGAGAGAGAGGGAGAGTCAGCGGGAGGAGCTCAGAGGAGAGTACGGCTCGGGAGGGTCAGACGCTGGGGTGGACGAGGCCACGGCCAGGAGGACAGCAGGCCACGACTGGGCCATTACTCTCTACCCACCTGCACTGTCTCAAGCCCCTCCTCCCGCAACACGACTTAGTTTATACTTACACACACCTGCAAATATACCAACTACTTACACCTCAGAGAGGAGGAGAGACCATCAGAGCCAGTCAGAGAACATTAAAAGAGACACTGTTAGCCAGTCACTGCATAGGAAAAGATTTACTATACCAGCCAATCAGATTGCAAGATGAAGGACAATGTTAACTAGTCATAGAACAAAAGCAGAGATACTATCAGTCAATCAGAAAACTGAAGAAACAGTGAGACACTGTTAGCCAATCAGAGAGCAGGAAGAGAGACACTATTAACCAATTAGAGAGCAGGAGGATAGACACCATTAGCCAATCATAGCACAAAAGTAGATACCACCAGCCAATCAAAGAGCAGAAGGAGGGATTTTACTAGCCAATCAGACAGCAGGAGGAGAGACACTGTTAGCCAATCAGACAGCAGGAGGAGAGACACTGTTAGCCAATCAGACAGCAGGAGGAGAGACACTGTTAGCCAATTAGAAAGCAGGAGGAGAGACACTGTTAGCCAATTAGAAAGCAGGAGGAGTGACACTGTTAGCCAATCAGAGAGCAGGAGGAGAGACACTGTTAGCCAATCAGACAGCAGGAGGAGAGACACTGTTAGCCAATCAGACAGCAGGAGGAGAGACACTGTTAGCCAATTAGAAAGCAGGAGGAGTGACACTGTTAGCCAATCAGAGAGCAGGAGGAGAGACACTGTTGGCCAATCAGAAAGCAGGAGGAGAGACACTGTTAGCCAATCAGAAAGCAGGAGGAGAGACACTGTTAGCCAATCAGAGAGCAGGAGGAGAGACACCATTAGCCAATCATAGCACACAAGTGGAGATACCACCAGCCAATCAAAGAGCAGAAGGAGGGATTTTACTAGCCAATCAGAGAGACACTGTGAGCCAATCAGACAGCAGGAGGAGAGACATTGTTAACCAATCAGAAAGCAGGAGGAGTGACACTGTTAGCCAATCAGAGAGCAGGAGGAGAGACACTGTTAGCCAATCAGAGAGCAGGAGGAGAGACACTGTTAACCAATCAGAAAGCAGGAGGAGTGACACTGTTAGCCAATCAGAGAGCAGGAGGAGAGACACTGTTAGCCAATCAGAAAGCAGGAGGAGAGACACTGTTAGCCAGTCAGAGCAAAGGAGGAGAAACACTGTTGGCCAATCAGAGAGCAGGAGGAGAGACACCATTAGCCAATCATAGCACAAAAGTGGAGATACCACCAGCCAATCAAAGAGCAGAAGGAGGGATTTTACTAGCCAATCAGAGAGACACTGTTAGCCAATCAGACAGCAGGAGGAGAGACATTGTTAGCCAATCAGAGAGTAGGAGGAGAGACACTGCTTACCAATCAGAGAGCAGGAGGAGTGACACTGTTAGCCAATCAGAGAGCAGGAGGAGATATTTTAGGAGCTAATCAGAGAGCAGAAGGAGGGATTTTACCAGCCAATCAGAGAGCAGGAGTAGATGTTTGACTAGCTAATCAGGAGGGGAGATAATGCTAATCAATAACCCGATCAGAGGAGCTTATACTAACCCGTCCCAGAGCAGGACTGTTGTAGCAACCTTCTGGATTTAAAATGGATAAACACCACCTTTGGATGTATGTGCGTTAGGATGGATGGACGGATGGATGGATGGATGTTTACAGTCTTTCTGACGACCTTGGACACATCACACCTGTACTGAATTTATTGACACCAGTATGTTGTGATAATTAGCTTAAATGAATCTGATCGATAATGATATCATACTAATCATTTAATCAAAGCATTTTATGTACATAATTAAAGTTAATGTCAAATCCTCGCTGACCATCAGCTGCCATTACAGAGAGTCAGAGTGACCAGCAGAGGACACTGTGGGGCCCAGGAGAAGGAAAAGTGGAATACTGTGCAGACTCACAGTCATGTTATCACCTCTGGTTTGGAATGAAGGGTTTACTGCAGGTGTAAATAAGTGAGCACACCAGTCAGCGGTAGCAGAGTGTGAAACCATCAAAACATCCCACTCTTCTTGAAGGGTTCTCAGGTCACTGAGGTTCTGGGGTACAGAGTTAGGAGCCTCTACACGACGACTCAGCTGATCTCACAGGTTTTCTGTGGGATTCAGGTCTGGAAAAAGTGCAGGACACTCCATTTGAGGTACCACAGTCTCCAGCAGCCGTTCCCTAATGATGTGACCTCAGTGAGCTGGAGCATCATCATCCATGAAGATGAAATGAGGCCTGTGTTGTTCATGCAGAGGCACAATGACTGGATTAATGATGTTATTAGAGTAGTATGGGCTTGTCACTGTACCATTCACACAGTGTATTGACTAGACACACTAACACCAGCACCACCAAAGACCCGTCTGGTGACAACAGTGACTGATGCACAGCATCTCCTTCACATCTCCAACATCATTAGTGGCCATCATTTCTGCTCAGCGTCAATCGACTTTCATCAGTGAACAACACTGAGGCCCACTGGTCCCTCACCAGCGTAAATGCTCCTGGCACAGGCAAGATGATGTGCCTGGTGGTGAGGTTTGGTACCTTTGCAGGTCGTCTAGCACTCAGCCCACGCTGATGTAAAATTTTAAATGGTCTGACGTGACACTTGCGTGTCTGGAGTTGTGTGGCATCATCATCCGGTTCTGCAGGGCACTGTTCACAGTGAAGCGGGCATCAGTGTGGGATGTGGCCAAAGGACGTCCACTTTTGTGCCTTTCTGCGACTCTTCCAGTCTCTCTGCGTCTCTGTTACAACCTGCTGATGACTCTCTGTGACACTCTGAGCTCAGTGCTCACTTCTGTCTGAGAACATCCTGTCTGAAGCCTCACAGTGGTGAGGTACTGATGATCAGGTGTGAGGTGAGGTATCAGTGTGATGATGTCATAATGTGAACAGCCTGAGGAGGAGGAGTTTAAATACTAATTCTGACTGAAGCAGGATGTTTATTGGAAGATTCATGGATCTAACAGATGTTAAATTTTGCAGTGAAGCTCCTTATTAGAGAACAGCAACATGTCCTGAAACACTGAACAGCCCTGACCTTGAGACCACAGAGCTTTGTTTTTTGACACTTATGCAGCGGCAGAGAAAGTTTTGAGTGTAGAATAACACAAAGGTGACCCACTTTAGTGAAAAGCTAGCTAACAGCAGAGCTCTGTGCCTCTGTGGCCTTTTGCTTTGTGCTCCTCCGCTTTTCAGATGTCTGTGATGTACGAATAACAGAGCTTGTCATTCCTTGCAAGTCCAAGATCCTTATTATGCAAAACATGCAAACAAACGTTTTTAAAGAATATTTAAGCCCAGCGAGAGGCTGCAGAGACGAGAGCTTCTAAACAAGTTTAGCTACACAACGATGAAACAGTATTAATGAGAACTGAGCTGAACAAGAGTGAACTTGTCCTTTAACATCAGGCTTAACCATCTGGTAGAGCAGGGGTTCTCAACTGGTCTCAGCTCAGGACCAAATTTTCTCATGGTCATTAATTCGGGACCCACTTTTATATACAAATTTACACATTTAAACATACATATGCATGTAAAGGGATTTCAGGGGGGACACGACTGGCTTGATTCGGGGGGTTTGAGGGGGTACTGGAACATAAATTAAATTAAATTAATACTATTAATATTATAATATTAATATAAATATAAATATAAATATTAATACATTACTTACAAATTATATGATTATAATATACTAATAACTTGTGTTATTAATAATAAAATAATTAAATTTATATTTATCATTAATAATATATTAAATATTTATAAACTCTTAAAAGCACGTAACATAAAATTATCACCCAATTCTTTGCCTCCGAACATCATCACAAATTTAAACTGAAGAGTAACCAGCAGTGTTGCCAGATCTCACGAAAGAAACAAGCAACCGGCTCTATGAAAACAAGCCCAAAACAAGCCCAACTGGCAACCCACCACATTCGGTAAAAGAGAGGCCACTTTTAAACAGCATAAAGGTAAATATTTATTATGACATCATACATAAACAACACTCAAACTCATTTCTTTGTTCTGTGTCATTGTGTTTTGGGGCACTGAAACCCATGTTTGTTAGCTTCAGTGTGCAGATTTTTTGTGCTTCTCATCTTTCGCTGTTAAGGGGAGCTGGGAGATAATCAAAAGAGTTTCACTCGGAAAGAAAGTCAAGCCCAAATAAGCAACTTCACGTTCAAAAACAAGCTCAAAAAAACGCAACCTGTCACTCACGAGATTTGCAAGTGACTTTAGAAAAAAACAAGCCCAGAGTCGCTTATAATATGCGGACTTGGCAACACTGATAACCGGCAAATGATGGTTACCATAGCAACGAGAATACTGCACGCAATGGCTGCACGCGTCTGATGCCTGTCTCTCTGTTTTCAATTTAAAAGACGAGGACAAAATCAGATAAGCATGAACTATTTTAATGGTTTTAAAATTGATGTTTTTTTTTTTTATAATCTGTCCGCGACCCACCAGTTGAGAATCGCTGTGGTAGAGCACATTTGAGTCGCTAGACCTCATTGTTGAACTTAACACAATGCCATTGTGCCATCTCTACCAATTGGTAGAGGTATGTTAGGCCCACTCATTGTCCGCTCTATCACACACCTGCCTTGTTGGTCCACCTTGTAGATGTAAAGTCAGACAGCAGCTCAGCAGTTTGTGTTGGTTCTCTGGTCCTGATGCTGTTGGCTGGTTGGTGAAGTATTCTCACACCAGTGTCTGATCCACTCATACCAGAACACACACTAACACACCACCACCACATCAATGTCAATGCTGTGCTGAGAATGATCCGCCTGCTCTGTGGTGGTCTTACAATGTAACAGATGGACTGCAGTGCACATGTATGGTCAATGGAGCTAAAATGGTCAATGAGTGTAGATACAAAGTATGTGTACCTAATGAAGTGGCCAATGTGGTTAAAAAACTATTGAGACTGTTGAAAAATGTATATTCAGGGTTGGTGGACACCGATGTTCTGTCTTAATATTGAGAAACATGAAGTAATCTGTTTTTTACTTCTTAGAAGTGACAGTATAAGATAAAAGTAATTTTATTGGTTCTCTTGCTTGTTTGTCTATCTGACCACCAGATGGCAGTGACGTAACTGCAGTAAAAGCAGCCACTTTCATGCAGCACACAGCTTGGGTCATAAAATTTTGATAAAGCACATTCAACAAAGCCACAATTACAGATGCTGTGGGGTAGGAGTTCTGGACTCAGACAATACAAGCACTAGCCTCTGTTCGGGGATGGAGAACCAGCAGAGTAGAGCACCAACATCAGGTCACATGTATAACAGGATGGTATCTAAAGGATAAAATTATTTCAAGACAAGGTGATAAAAACAACAAGCGATTACATAATTAGTTTTTTATTCATGTGATTAAAGAAAGCTGCACAATGAGAAAAGGCACCGTGTTTAATAATTACTATTAAGGGCCCGATCTGAAATCAACAAACAAAACCATAACATTATGAGCATATTTCATAGGAAGCCAACAGAACTGTTCTTAATATCACAACAGTGCATGTAAGGCTGTGTTCAGGCTGCCCAAAGCTGGCTTCAGGTCTATCTAGACTGATTTTTGGTAGTCTGGACAGCCAAAAACTACATGAAAGCTGATTTTAGCAAATCTGATCTACATTTGGAAGTGGATTGTCTGGACACTCTGGCTGCCCAAATCGGATTTTGAAGTGCCTTTCACGTCAGTCACAATGACAAAGAATGACACGTCAAAGCAAGAGCGATGGATCCAAGAAGAGCGTCCCAAGTTGCCAGGTCCTAAATAACTCTCCAGCCCATTATCTGACAGGAGGTTGCCCTACACAAACTTAAAACCCAAAATGTAAACTAATCTAGACTCTAATCATTGACGTTTGAGGAAGCTATAATTGCGTTTTCACTCTTAAATCTTATTTTAATCTTTATTCATTTTGTACACACTCTAATCAATATTTTCAGATCCTTCCACTGATCTAAGATTAGAAAGTCTACATAAGGAATCTCCAGCTTGAAGAGGTTTTTTTTTTGGGGGGGAGGTCATGTTACATTTTTAAAGCAGTCCAAAAACTGTGAACCTGGCAACCCTGAAGCCACGTAGTTCCTGACGCCTCCGTTACCTCAACAACCCAAACAGATAGCTTGTGATGTCTGGATGGTCAAATCCCATCTGATCTCTTGCAAATGACGTTGTGAACGGACATCTCGGTAGATCCGATTTGAGAAACAGATCCGATTTGCCTGTAGTGTGAACGTAGCCCAAGACTGGACACTTCTGAACGGGCAGTACCAATGTGCACTTCCTACTTGTAGTGGTACAGAATGGAATGTCTCAGCACCATATAATGGGGACACACCAGTGGTTCTCTAACACTGCAGCTCAACAGGCCACTGACCTCACCATGCTCCGCCCACTAATGTGTTTTATTGTAGCAACTGTTGCTAGGTTGGACAAGCCTTACAGAACATTTAATGAAAATTAAGGAACTATTCACACATTTTTCAATTATAATGAGATGCAGGCGGAAAGGGCTTAAACTATAGTTTCAGCTTCAAATATTTGCTTATAAACTCTATTTTCTGGTGTAATTCTTTTAGCAGCCAAAAGATGTCAGCGATTTAGTGGCAAGTGGTGGAAAAATCCTCAATGAGAAATGACAGTGTTCTTTACTAATGCATCTCCACAAGTGAGAATACAGTGAAAAAGCTCATTTTTGTTCATAATTTAATTCAGAAAGGTTTTGTAAAGATTTTTACAAGTAAAGATTTTTACATTCATTACACATTGAATTGACATTTTAAGCTTGAAAAGCTATTTACGCAAAAATGAAACAAAATATTTAAATAATTTAATGGATTTCTGACATGTCACTTAAGGTGTAATGTATATAAAATATGAGTTTTTGAATTAAATTATGAACTTTTTCACAATTCCACATTTTTGATGTGGCACTTTAGAGCCACCACAGAACACTGAGCTTCTGTTTTAAAGTCCAAATAAAGTCCAAATGGATCTTATAACTCACTGTGCCATACTTACACTTCACTGCGTCCAGCTCTCTATTCATTTTACATCCCTGTGGATACAACATGTCTCATTACTTCTCCAAATGTCCCGTTAAAGAGAACTGTACTCGGCTTCGAGTTTGAAAGGTAATCAAGCTGAACTGCGATAGTTTCTAATTAAAATGTAAAACTCTGTGTGCGCTCACGGCCTTCTAGTGTGTGTGCAGAGCTGGCACTGCCCATGGGGGCACCACAAAAGTCTCCGCTGCCACTGTGTGTGTAATCACTGCACAAACGCAGAGAACAATTTCTCCAAGAGGGTCAATGGAATGTTCTTCTTCATCGTTGTCTTCTTCGCACTGTAGATTTGGGAACATTTTACAAAACTAACCGTTGTAGTTTCTCATTTGGTTAAGTGGACTTTTGCCAATTTTTCTGTAAAGCTTGTCTAACCTGGGAGCAGCATAGAAAGGTCATTTTTTAAGATACCAATTCAGAGTCTTTCTGCACCAACATGTCCGTGGTGATCCCTGTAAAACAAAACTGGTGTGATAATGCATAACCGTTATGATATGGGCAACATCATATGACTGCTTTGAGGTGTCAGTAATGAGACATACAGTAGTTTCCTGCATTGGTTTTGACCATTTGAGCAAATACACTGATGCTAAAGTCCTACAGCACTCCTGAACTGTGATTGGTCCAGATTTAAATAGTATACACTTATACACTGATTAATGGTGCAGCCCAGTGTCTCAGTTAAAGGTAAAACTATTGTTCTGAATGGCTATAATTCAAGCATCAGTGCTGCCTATGATTCTACATTAATGCTGCTTTTTCTAAATTAACTGCATGTTCGCTTTTACATTTAGTGATAGTCCTAAATTTAACTTCTGTTACTTCTTTAGTCCCCCTCAGCCCTTTATATCAGACTGCAAATCCTTATTACATGAGTGTTTTTACACAATGACAAATCAGATTATAGCACTTTAACATATTTATATGCTCAGATTACATCTAAAAACATAGTACATCTGTGTTTTCCTCTAACTACTCATATCTGAATATTCTTATTCTGTGGAATAAACTGGAGACAAACAATGACAGTTACAAAAAGAGCCTTCATTAGTCATAACTGTGACTGGTGGAAAATGTAAAATAAACTCTGAAATGTGTTATTGGTGTCGTAGTTCAGCATATACGCTGTGAAAATGGGATAAACCAGTGGGAACGAATGCCAACAGTCCACTGAAGAGAAGCCTGAGGGTCCATCAAGCCTCCTCTGCTGTATATATACGATACATCAACGTGACGATCGCTGCAGCCAGAGCCGGTATCAACCAGTTGGACCACCAACTTCATGGAGAAAACAAACAAACAAAAAAACGTCAATGACTTTCAATACAACACAAATTTGCATCAATCTTCACATTTCTTCTACAGACCCATTCCGAAAAATTAGAATATCATGGAAAAGTTGATTAATTTCCATAATTCCATTCAAAAAGTTAAACTTTCATAGATTATAGATTCAGGGCCCACAATTTAAACGATTTCAAGTATTTATTTGTTTATTTTCACATCATTTGGCCTTCCAGCTCATAAAACCCATGAAAACAGGATTTTAAAAAATTTGAATACTGTGGAGAAATCAGCCCAAATTTTGCATGAATGTTTTAAACTGAGTGACACACTAATCATCTACTAAATTCAAAGCATCTGCGCAAGTTTCCGCAGGTGTCATTAAATTGCTTCAGTTTGGTTCTAAACAAATAAATACTTGAAATCGTTTAAATTGTGGGCCCTGAATCTATAATCTATGAAAGTTTAACTTTTTGGATGGAATTATGGAAATTAACCAACTTTTCCATGATATTCTAATTTTTTGGAATGAGTCTGTATATATGGCGGTGAGCAGAGGGATGCCAGTGTTTTGGGGAGCTCCCATGCCTGTTTACCTTTTGGCTCTCTCCTTTTAGGTAGGCTGTTCTAGATAGTTCTGCCGGGGTCAATAGCCACACTCTGATATGTCTCATAATCCCCCTGCTCTATAAATCCAAACAGAACTAATTCCATTTTTGTCTTGCCGTCTTGATAGATCTTGTCGGATGGATTTTCCTCTCTCGGTTTTCCATTTGTCCGTACCCTCGAGGGGTTTTGTGACCGTAGGGAGACGAGTGGCGGTATATATGTCTGAGTAAGGTTTTTTAATCTTATAGTACCTTTTCAACCAATTAAA
>BRDA01003937.1:0-10086 GCA_036984385.1 Crenuchus spilurus
AATGCATAAATAAATCTCAAACAATCTAAAATAAATAAATAAATACATTTTCTCTGTGTTCTTCATTTGATTTTAAAATATAATATAGTATTCCGTGTGTCTTTCTGTAAAACTGGCTTCCCTCACTTTGCACAGAAGAGTTTGTCATGTAATTGGCGTATCAATAGGACGCTCATCGTCTCCCAGCAGGGTGGCGGGCCAAGCAGGGGGTTTTCCCCTGACAAGAAATTTCGTTGCATCCGTGCTTCTAGTGCTAGATGCATTTTACTAGGAATACAGCGACGGGAAGCATGATGGTGACCTCTTTCCCCTTTCCAGTTGTTTTTAAAAGTTACTGCAATGTTGAAATTATCAACACGGGCCTAGAGCACCCTCTTGCGGTTTAGTGTGAAAAAACATGTAAAATGATATACCGGTAATAATGTATTGTGGCGTGCTAGGGGGCCTCGCATTACCATAGGCGACTTGCCGTTTTGCATATTCCCAGGGGTCTTTGGGGGTTGTTTGGGAGGGTTAGTGTAACTGTTCTGTGGGTTCATGTAGGGGTAAAAGCTTTAGGTGTTCTGTGTTGTATGAATAAATGTGTGCATGTGTGAGTGCTTGTGTAGTTTAGGATAGTCATCGTTTGTGTGGGGGGTAGATCAGATGCATAACTGAGTGAGAGCGTGAATATTAGTCCGATTCTCTCTGCTGTGTTGTATTGCTGGAGATTGACCAATAAAAACACACGTCTATAAATGGCTTCTCGAGGAGTTATTCACGAGCCGTCTGGGTCGCCACAGTATTAATAATTTCACACATAAGTCGCTCCAGAGTATAAGTTGCACCCCCGGCCAAACTATGAAAAAAAACGCAACTTATAGTCCGGAAAATACGGTAATGTGTGCACTGTGTGAAGAGTATTATCTAGGTCTTATCGGTTTGAGACTCGGTATCGGGAGAAAATTAATGACTCGGATCGGATCGGGAAGAGAAAAAACGTTACACATTACACTTATATAGTGCCTTTCTAGACACCCAAGGATGCTTTTACAATCAACATACTTCATATACAGTCATGGGCGAAAGTGTTGGCACCCCTGAATCTTTTCTAGAAAATGAAGTATTTCTCCCAGAAAATTATTGTAATTACACGTTTTGTTATACACATGTTTATTTCCTTTGTGTGTATTGGAACAACACAAAAAGAGGGGGAAAAAAGGCAAATTTGATATAATTTCACACAAAACACCTTTTCAAAACTGAGGGTAAATAACTTTGTTCCAAGCATGTGATGCTCATTCAAACTCACCCTTGATAAGTAACCGGTGTGGGCAATTTAAAAATCACACCTGAAACCAGATAAAAAGGAGAGAAGTTGACTCAATCTTTGCATTGTGTGCCACACTAGGCATGGAGAACAGAACAGAAGAGAACTGTCTGAGGAAACCAAAATTGTGGAAAAATATCAACAATCTCAAGGTTACAAGTCCATCTCCAGAGATCTTGATATTCCTTTGTCCACGGTGCGCAACAATCAAGAAGTTTACAACCCATGGCACTGTAGCTAATTGCCCTGGACGTGGACGGAGGAGAAAAATTTATAAAAAGTTGCAACGCAGGATAGTCCAAATGGTGGATAAGCAGCCCCAATCAAGTTCCAAAGAAATTCAAGCTGTCCTGCAGGCACAGGGTGCATCAGTGTCAGCTCGAAATATCCGTCGACATTTGAATGAAATGAAACGTTATGGCAGGAGACCCAGGACAACCCCACTGCTGACACAGAGACATAAAAAAGCTAGACTGCAGTTTGCCAAAATGTATGTAAGTAAGCTAAAATCCTTCTGGGAAAACAGCTTGTGGACAGATGAGACCAAGATAGAGCTTTTTGGTAAAGCACATCATTCTACTGTTTACCGAAAATGGAATGAGGCCTACAAAGAAAAGAACAGTACCTACAGTCATATATGGTGGAGGTTCAAAGATGTTTTGGAGTTGTTTTGCTGCCTCTGGAACTGGGTGCCTTGACTGTGTGCAATGCATCATGAAATCTGAAGATTACCAAAGAATTTTGGGTCACAATGTAGGGCCAAGTGTCAGAAAGCTGGGTTTGTGTCCTAGGTCATGGGTCTTCCAGCAGGACAATGACCCAAACATACTTTAAAAAGCACCCAGAAAAGGATGGAAACAAAGCGCTGGAGAGTTCTAAAGTGGCCAGCAATGAGTCCGGATCTAAATCCCATTGAACACCTGTGGAGAGATCTTAAAATTGCTGTTGGGAGAAGGCATCCTTCAAATATGAGAGACTTGGAGCAGTTTGCAAAAGAAGAGTGGTCCAAAATTCCAGTTGAGAGGTGTAAGAAGCTTGTTGATGGTTATAGGAAGCGATTGATTTCAGTTATTTTTCCCCAAAGGGTGGGCAACCAAATATTAAAGTTGAGGGTGCCAATAATTTTGTCTGGCCCATTTTTGGAGTTTTGTGTGAAATTGTCAAATTTCACACAAATTATGGAGGAGGCCCCGGGGAAGACCCAGGACATGTTGGAGAGACTATGTCTCTTGACTGGCCTGGGAACGTCTCGGTGTTCCACCCGAGCAGCTGGCTGAGGTGTCTGGGGAGAGGGAGGTTTGGGTTTCCCTCCTCAGACTGCTACCTCCGTGACCCGGCCCCAGATAAAGCGGTAGATAATGGATGGATGATGTCAAATTTGCCTTTTTTTCCCTCTGTTTTTTGTGTTGTTCCAATACACACAAAGGAAATAAACATGTGTATAACAAAACAGAAATTTTCTGGAAAAAATTCAGGGGCGCCAACACTTTCGGCCATGACTGTACACACATTATGGCAAGAAGCAGCAGCCGGTCGCGCACAGCGTATCAACCGGAAGCGACCATCCACCTGGGGACTGCATCGAGCACTAGGGGGATCACCCAGGACAGAGTGCCAACCATATCTGGGCATACATACATTCAGACACATTCATACACACATCAGAATAATTTTAGAGTAGCCAATCCACCTGACCTCCATGTTTTTGGACTGTGGGAGGAAACCAGAGACCCCAGAGGAAACCCACGCAGACACGGGGAGAACATGGAAACTCCGCTCAGATGGGGACTCGAACCCAAGACCTCAGCACTGAGAGGCGAACGTGCTAACCACTAAGCCACCTTGCCAGGACTGCAAGGACTGACTAAGAATAACAAACTTTGGAATGTAACTGATGCACCATATATGATGGCATTTAAGTACCAAGTTATCTTCAGCTTTCTGGTACCAGACTGTTGTCACTGGTTGGGTGGTGTTGTGCAATATCCAGTCTAATACCTGTACTCATGTTAATGTCTTAAATGCTTATGTAAACATGTTCATAGACATTACTTTTATTTGTGTTCTTACATTTGATTACTACTCGTGTTTATTCTTATATCTACCTAATACTGTATATGTAAGTTTATGTGCATGTTTGTTTTGCTGGTGTAACACTAATTTCCTTCATTCATCTGTACACACACACACACATACACATAAATAAGATACATATCCAGAAATACACACACACAAACACATACATAATTACATATATATCTACACACGCACACACTTCTATTCATACAGTGGGGAAAATAAGTATTTGATACACTGTGGATTTTGCAAGTTTTTCCACTTACAAAGAATGGAGAGGTCCGTCATTTTTACTTGTAAGTACACTTCAACTGTGAGAGATGGGGAAAAATCAGAAAATCACAAATAAAATTTAAATGATTAACTTGCAGGATGGCACGATGGCTTAGTGGTTAGAACGTTCACCTCTCAGCGCTGAGGTCTTGATTTCGACTCCCCATCTGAGCGGAGTTTCCATGTTCTACCCGTGTCTGCGTGGGTTTCCTCCCACAGTCCAAATACATGGAGGTCAAGTGGTTTGGGTACTCTAAATTGTATGTGGGTGCGCACCCAGCAATGGATTGGAGCACTGTCCTGGGCTTAGGTGAACAATGTAATGCCCTGCCCTGCGCCCAGTGAGGGGGTAGGGGACTAACCACGACCCTGATAATGATTAAATGGGCGTGATGATGGATGGATAATTAACTTTCATTTTATTGCATGAAATACGTATTTGATCACCTACCAACCAGAAGGAGCTCTGGTTCTCAGACATGTCAGTTTTCCTTTAAGAAGGCCTCCTATTCTGCACTCATTACTTGTATTAATTGCTCCCTCCAAAGATTTTCTATTTTCTAGGCCACTCCAAGACCTTGAAATGCTTCTTACAGGGCCACTGTTTAGTTGCCCTGGCTGTGTGTTTTGGGTCATCACCATGCTGGAAGACCCAGCCACGACCCATCTTCAATGTTCTTACTGAGGGAAGGAGGTTGTTTGCCAAAATCTCACGGTATATGACCCCATTCATCCACCCTTCAATATGGTGCAGTTGTCCTGTCCCCTTTGCAGAAAAGCACCCCAAATGTATGATGTTTACACCCCCATGTTTCACGGTTGGAACTGTGTTATTGGGGTTGTATTCATCCTTCTTCCTTCAAACATAAGTGGAGTTGATCCCAAAAAAGCTCTATTTTGGACTCATCTGACCACATGACCTTCTCCCATGATTCCTCTGGATCATCCTGATCATTCAAACCAATGATCTATATTACTGGATAGGACTCTGCCTATTCGCTAGCATTGAGGCCGGCGCGACAACATGGAGCCGCCATGTTGTGTGGAAGTGAAGCTTGTAAACAATGGCACATGACCAGCACTGCTGCATTCTCAAAGCTGTAACTTCGCTAATAATTGTCAGATTTTCAAAATTTAAAGTTCTTTACAAAGAGGATAAAAAGCTCTTTAACATTAATCAAGTATTAAAATGACATGAAATGGTTGATGACATGTTAGGCTACTATCGGCTCTCGCATCTGCCGTAGCTGACATTTTCTCTAAGCCTTACTGCTTGCATGACTTCTAATGACTGGAAAATCATTAATAATTATCCGATTTTCAAAATGTAAGTTATTTACAAAGAAGACAAAGAATTAAATTGTGTAATGCTATCGCATGGCCACTGACATAAATATAGCCATGTTTTCTTGCCTTGCTGATACTAGCTATTGACCGATGGCTCTACACAAATTATACTTTTTTTCAACCTGTCGACTGTCTTAATCCAAAGTAAAGAACACGGAGACCTCCGTAAATAAAATGTAGAATGTAAATGTAGAAATATTCAATGCTATCATCTGAGTTAATTTAATGTTACAGTATTGAAATACTTGTAATAAATTTTCATGGAAATCCTGTATTTTGTTGCTGATGTTATTGTTCCAACTAAAAGGCACCAGTTTTTTAATGTTCAAGTTCATTTATTAACATTCATACAATTCTACATGTTTTCACACCTTTAAGTTATACCTGACTACTTGTATTCAAGCCAATTAATGTCTTTGTGAAGAGAAATATTCCATATAAGAAATAGCAAGACTTCCATCTGTAGAATAAGACATTATAGACATTATTTTTGACCAAGGTTGTATACAAGACTTTATAAGACTTTGCAAGCATTCACAGAATCCCTGTAGTAGGTACTGATCTATACATAATACAGCATCAATACATGTATGTGGGCATGTCTTTACTGTCCTTGAAAGAGAACTAATTTGTTCAACTTTTGTCTGATCTTTTAACCTAATAAATAATTTTAAAATGAATACATACTTGTGGAATGTGATCCCCTGGTCCCTGCTGACAGAGTTCCAATAAGTAAAGCGATAAAACACAAAACATTGCAGCTCTTTCGTTGTTTGTAAACGCTGTCTTCCTTCCGATCTTGCCCTGCTTCCACACAACATGGAGGCTCCATGCCGGCGCGTTCAAAAGTCACGTGTGTCCTATCCAGTAATATAGATCATTGATTCAAACGGGTTTGGTCATGTGCTTCTTAAAGAAAAACTAAAGTTTGTGAGAGCCAGAATTTTTGCTGGTTGGTAAATGATCAAATACTTATTTCATGCAATAAAAAGCAAATTAATTATTTAAAAATCATACAATGTGATTTTCTGGTTTTCTTTTTATTTTCTGTATCTCACAGTTGAAGTTTACCTACTATAAAATTAGACCTCTGCATTATTTGTAAGTGGGATAACTGGCAAAATCGGCAGTCTATCAAATACTTATTTTTCCCACTGTACATCCACACACATAGAGACACACATCCACACACACACTTAACAAATAAAAGAGACGTACATCCACACATTTACATACACATATGGGCCACGTGGGATCATATGGTAACCCTACATTAACTGTGTCCCACCTCATGCTAAACTGTGGTGTGTAAAAGTACAGACTGTTGTGTCTCAGCATAGCTCTGTGTGTCAGTGTAAAGTCAGTGTCACTCACCCCGATTAAATAAATCTTATCCAAACTGAAGTTCGGGATGATCTTCACCATTTCCTTCTCTGCGAGAAACTCAACTTCTGAAGGGTCCATGCTTTATAACAATGTAGTTATTAATCTGTGAAAATCTCAAAACAAACACACTACTCTTCCCGCGTATTATTCTTTTAATAAGGACGTCACTTCCTTGTAGGCTTCCGGCAGCGGGTGGGTGGACCATAGACATTAATATCTAGACGCGTCATTGACTGGGTTGGCCCGCTGATGTAACGTAACTCTGTGTCCGCCATATTGGAAGAGGCAAAGCTGCGCTGTGAACTAATACAAGTGAATGGACTGAACTTCATAAATCGCCTTTCTACAAAGTTATTTAAGCTAGTGCATTCATTCACACATTCAGATGTGCACTAATATACACTGGGAAACTTTTAGGCACAAAAAAATTTTGTTTTTAAAATGTTAGAATGGCCAAATACGATCAAAACCAATTAGTCAGTCTTACTTGTGAAAGGTAATCACACGTGATCCCGTTTTGACTGTAAAATGGTTCGAAAAACTCCACGCAGCACCAGAGTGCAGCATCTCTCTCATGTTATTTTGGTCGCTTTTGCCACTTGCAATATGGCGGCGATGTTGACATATGAGTCAGATATCAATGCCGCGTCTAGGTATATAATGTCTATGGGGTGGACAGTGTGCAGCTCCGCCAGCAGAGGGCAGCAGAACAAAGGACAAGTTCACTTCATTTCACTTTTAAATTCACTTTTGCGTCTGTGTTTATAGATTTGTGAACATAAATGTATTGAAAATGAATTCATTTTCGTTCAAAATTTAAGTACAAAAATAAACTGCCATTTTATATTCATTACATATAAAGTGACATTTCAAACCTGCTTTGTTTATATGTTGATGAATTTGGCTTATAGTTTATGTAAATCAGAAATCCAGATTCTCAGATTAGAACATTTGATTGAGAGTTTGAGTAAATTACATTACTAACATAACTTTTAGAGACATCTACTGGACTGTTACTCAGTGCTCCAAAGTTCTCTTTTCAGATAAAAGTCAGTTTTGCATTTCATTTGGAAATCAAGCTCCTATAGTCTGGAGGAAGAGACACAGAATCCAAGGTGTCTGAAGTCCAGTGTGCAGTTTCTGATGGTTTGAGATGCCATGTCATCTGCTGGTGCTGGTCCACTGTGTTTTATGAAGTCCAAAGTCAACACAGCCGTCCATCGGGCGATTTTAGAGCATGTCATGCTTCTATCTGCTGACAAGCTTTATGAAGATGTACATTTCATTTTCTAGCAGGACTTAGGACCTACCCACACTGCCAAAATTATGGTTTGCTGAACATGATAAACAAAAAGATTTAAAATGTCTTTTTTAAATATGTAATGAACAAAAAATTATTATTTTTTTAATTTTTAAACAAAAATGCACTTTTCCACAATACTGTAATTTTGTAGGTATGCATGTATTAAGATTTTCTTACGTGACAGCATTAATACAGCAGTATCAAGTTCAGTACTAACAAAACACTGCTAAGACCTATTATAATTCATGTTAACAGTATCCAGGCATAGACTGGTATGGTAATATTATTAGTCATTTTAAACGTTTGAAAAAATCCTAATTTTATCTTTCAAACATTGAAATATGTTCTACAAAACCCCAAAAACACAAAGCTAAATAGATTTTAAAAAACACATTTTATTCTTACAAAATCTATTTTTCAATCACTGTCAACCATATTAAAATAAGGAAATTATATTATAGTCCTATAAATCATTAATGAATATTACTGAATTTTGTAATGTCTCCAAATAATTTTTAACACAAATATTAAATGCATCATAATAAACTAAAACATATTTAGTAGAGCATTACATATTAAGACATTTCTTTAAACATTGCATATATAAACAGTGTTTATGAAATGAGAAACACCTCATTTACATGACCTCTGAAATAATATTTATTAATTATCTCTGTAAGGCTACAGTAACTCAAGAAAAACAAACAAGTAATTAAGTTAAAATCATTTGAATAATTTTCTAGCATTTACATTTGCACTGTGTGTTGATCTTAAAGTGTTCTTGCAAACTTATTTCTGTATTTAAATGCAACTGATAAGTTTGCAAATGGAAAATAACCAACTGACCAATCATATATTCATTGAATTGTTAAAACCATGCTGACAATGGAGAAAAAACACAATGTCATTTTCATTCAATTTTCAATACAAAATACACTTCAGGTTGAACAATATCCATGAATCAATACACAACAAGTAAAACCTTCAAACTGAGCATGGCTAGCTGGATCTGTGTTGATTCAGATTATACTGCTCATAAAAAATGAAATCAATAATGAAGTGATATTTATGTTGAAAATGAGTAGCACTTATAAAAAGAAAACCAGTGTATGAAAAGGTGGGCTGGTTTATAGTCTGCTAATAACTGCCCGTCATTCAAACTGAAATGCCATAATAAAGTTGTGCGTCTAACTGCTGCCTGCCAACAGGTAAAAATATGACAAATCAATGTCATGATGGTCTTAATCATCTCAAACCTCCACAGAACATGTTGCACTACAGTCATGCTTGCCCATCAGCATAATTTAATCTCCATGAGCTTTTCCAATACTGGGAAGAGCCTCTTCTATAGGACAGTACACAATAACAATACGCAACCCATTTTGGCATTGATGGCTTGGACAGGTCAAGAAGACACCTCGGACCACTTCAGCATAGATGCAACACTGACTTGTTGATTTCAGGATTTGTCCAGTCATTCCTGAGGTCATCCAAGTGGTTGTCAAAGTCTATGAGGTTTTCATAGGACCTGCTCTCCAGCAAGGCTGATGTGATCTTCTGAGCTTCTGCCCAATCTTCAAAGAAATCTCTGAAATGAGATTTACAATTCACTAGTTACAAGATCTTGTACTAATTTTTCCATCTTGCTTTCCAGGTTACATTTCTTAGGCACACTGCAGTACAAAGAGTACATGTTTAAGCTAACCACAGAGATGCACTATTAATTAGGGTGTTTAACTACCCCTGGCACAAGGGTAGAGAACTCTGGTCCTGGAGAGTTGGATTTCTGCAGTTTGCTTTTTTTACTTCTCAAAATCAACTGATTCTACTCAACAGTTAAAAACCAAGATTAACTGTTATATCAGAGCAGGGAAAACACCAAAGTGTGCCCGACTATACTAATAACTGTTAGTACCATTCAGACAGCAGCAGTGTATATTTGAGCTCAAGCTGTGTCTGGTCAGTTTGGATCTACTGAGTACTGGCAGGCAGGAAACAAGACAGAGGATTAATTAATTTGACCACTGAGGCTTGTACATTAAACGTTGCCCATATTAAGACACCCTATCTGTTTATTCAATTGTTAATTGCAAATATGTGTACAGTGATTAATATTCAACTATAATTTAATTGACTGTTATATTAAACATATTAAATATATTTGGACAACTGATAATTACCCTAGCTGAGTAATTATTGGCTAGATGTGATCAAATGTAATTCCATATTTCATTATTTTTACAGTAAATTGGCTAGAAAGGCTCAATTTCTGTTAATTAAGTCATATTCTTGTTTCTCATACAAACCGGATTCCAAAAAAGTTGGGACACTAAACAAATTGTGAATAAAAACTGAATGCAATGATGTGAAGGTGCCAACATCTAATATTTTA